>JAHZMZ010002966.1:12313-44779 GCA_027743805.1 Lepidocyrtoides sp. E14 | reverse complement strand
GATGATGACGATGACGGCAGTGGTGGCGAAGAATAATGAACAGAGTCAAAATGAAAATCTCAGTTCTACTTATACTTACATAATAATAAACACACCTAAAATAAAATACATTCTTATTCCATTAGAAAATCATATCTACATACTACGACCCACAATTTATACTTATTCATGAGCAGTATACAAACGTGCCATATTATACGAAAATATACATATGCCTACGGTAGGCAGGCAGCCTACCTATTCAAATACATACCTATATACATATATCTAAAATAGCTGCGTCTTTTACATTAGTAGATTTTGTCTATAGCATAATATTATTTTCCAAAGGCTCAAAAGAAGAAGAAGAAGAGAGAAGAAACAGAGCTGCTCTGGTTTTTTTTCTGATGGAAGTCAACAGACCCTCCGAGTATTAATCACAAATTATACCTTACAAAATGACCCTAATGCTTTTGCTACTTAGCAGCTGCTATGAATAATTCACAAGGAATGAGCATCATCTATAAGTACAAGTCATTCAGAGTAACGTTGATGATGAGCTCTTGCTATACTCTGACTTTTAAACCTCTAAATGAGCACATATAAACACTAACCACACCACACAGACAAATATATGCTATTATATATACCACTGCCTCCCTATAAACGAAGAATAATAATAAAAATATAATATACATATACCACATTTTCAATGCAATTTTTTACATGGGCATGGGCCTACATAAAAGTTAGCTGGAAGGAAAGAAGAAAAAAAGTAGAAAAAAACTACAGGAACCGTGGTTAGCTAGACAGACAGCATGCATATTGCATTACTCACGAGTGTTTTTGTGTAACAGTGAAGGGAGGCTGTAATGTTATGAACTCTCACAGTGTTCCAACTTTTGCCCTATAACCATGTTACATTTTGAAAAGCTTTAAAAGCATCGTTACACACACTACATATTAATGTATCATTCCATTTTACCGACAAAATGTTTACAATAAAGTATGTGTTTGCACTCCTACTCTCGACTTTGTCTTCAACAACTCAGAGGGAGCAGCCACACAGTCGAACAATTCTACTTCATTAGTATTTTTCCACGAGTGTTGTTCTTTTATGTCAAACTCAGAATATCCACACAGAGCATTTATTATCTCTAGGTAGAGAGTAGAGACAAAAACACAAAAAAATTAAAAAGGAGTACATAAATGCTTTCGCAACTATGATTTAGGTAAAAAGGAATGAGTGCAGATAATGGCTATCTCTGTACACACTTCTGTTGTCAGTATACTACCAAATTAAAACCATTCAAAGCGTTCCAAAAAATTTCCCTCCAATTCTTTATTTGAGGATTAATGAATGTCTATACAAGTAGACATGTGAATATGCATACTGACTATGTGCAAAAACACGGATCCTCCCTTTCTCTCTAAAACTCATCATCATCTTGATCAACATCAGTACTCCCATCACCGGAGACAACAAATTCACACCTACTAGACTAAAATATTATCTAGTTTGCGGAAGAGAAATGGGTTGATTCATGCGATGCGTAAATGCATAAATGTAAAAAAAAACTCACATTACGTTGATTATGTGGATTAGATACCAGATCTACGCAGTAGTAGTAGTAGTAAACTGGTTAAAAGTGTAACAATATCAAAATTCACCAGAGTTGTTCAAGCACACGCTCTCCGATTCCCATATGAAATGTATGGAATGTAAATATACAACAAAATCGTTTTAACTCTCTGCCTCTCTTCTTCCTCTTGTCTAAAACTTTGCATCAACTCAAACTCTCAGCAATTACTTATTAAAAGCTACGTGTGCACAGTGTATGTCAATGCTACTTGTTTGCATCTCCTCAACCTTTTGTACGACCATCATCGTCAAAATACCAAGCACTGTTTAATCATTCATTTGTTCTCTATAGTAGATATATGTATTCTTTTCCACATGATCATTTTTCTTATGCTGCATACCACTATTATGATCTTCATCGACATTATCATGTACAGCGTTGCTGCTAAAAATTCATAAAGTTTTTTTTTTCTAATAGCCTTTTGCGCATAAATAAACTGACAAAGTTTACCCTGCACCTAATAGTTTGATGCTGGTAATGTGCTAAAGAGATATGCATGCAATTCTACTCTCATCATCATCACCTCACCCTCCCCCTGATCTGCTTTTACTCTCAACTTCTTTCACTCAATATATATATTACTTATACCTAATTTTCCAGCTTACTTCTCATCATCAATGTTTGCTAACACTTTCATTTCACCAATTTTAACAAACAAATGATGTGAGAAGAGTGTTGAGTAACTTGAGAAACAAAGGCAAACTCAACAACTAGTCGAATTATAATGAGGATGATGATGACGATGACGCTCTTCCATATACTCGTATGAGGTCGAAAATCCACAAAGGTGAAAACTTTTTGTGTATATACTGGCTCGTTTGGGGAAAAACATGAGCATTATCAAAATCATTGACGATTGCTAATTATTATTGTCAGCTCTATCCTCGAAAACTTGCAGCTTTTATCAAACAAGCAAAGTAATTTAAGGAGAGCAGATGGAAAAAGCTAAAGGTTAATCTAACGCATCGCCTTTCAATAATGCTAATGTACCTTGATAATATAAACATATGGATGTACACAAATTCCATTCAATTCAATTCTTTCAACAAACTTGGAAAGAAATTTGCTGACGTGAGGGGATGAAAGAGTATACCTACATACTACTTGGAAAAACTTGAACACTTGAACATTTTCCATTGAAGTTCAAAATAAATGCTGAAACGCTGTTTTGTGGCTCCGTTATTCCTTCATTATTGTTATGAACTTTCATCTTGTGGCAGAATAAAACCATACATTTTTCAGTAGTGTCTCACACTCTTTGGATGAACTAAAACTCTGCTGCTGCTAACGATCATTCTCACCAAATATATAGATGCATATTATATACGTATGTATATTCTGCACAGATTTCAAAGATTGTTTACGCTTGTTGACGGTGATGGGGGTACGGTGTGATGGTGCAACGTAATCTGAAGCACGACACACACATTATATAAGAACAAGAATGAGTGAATAAAATACCAGTAGTCATCCATGTATGCAACGCATGCATGCCACGCCATTCCTTTCACGCCACACACACACACACATTATACGGATCAGGATCAACGGATTCATCATCAGGGCATTCATGCCAAATATCTCAAGTGAGTCACACACCATAATACAATATATTACACCTAGGCATAATATTCTCTTTCTTCACATTCTCTAACGAAATGAAAAAAAATTCAGCAAGAACATGAAGCTGCTAAAAATGTACACGGTCAACACGAGAAGTTCAACTGTTGACTGCTACACCGCTTTCAGTTCAAATTACTATATTATGCGGAGCAAAAGTATAATATACTTTTTAGTAGATTAGCAAAAACGATCATTATCTTTGTCAGCTAGTAGTGTATTTTATGAAGATGAGCGTGCATTATGAATATATTGAAATGTGAGGTGATACAGCGTATTTACAATACGATAGGTTGATGATACCATATTACTCCGTATCTGTAGTAGTATGATATTATTATTATTATTCGATAAAAATATGCATTACAAGTAGACCACTTTGTGAAACTGAAACAAAAAGCCTGCATCCTTGCATGTAAGAATTCGTGTAGCAAAGCCATTTGATACTCAAGATAGACGATAATGTTACTCAATATCTACATCTTTGAAAAGTAGGAAAAAAACTCGTCCAATTTTTTTTTCGTTTTGCATATCTCTCTCTCCCTCTCTCTTTCTCTCTCTTGTGCTTGGTTAGTCTACAATAACTTACGTAAAAGTTGTATAATATGTACAATGCATACTCTATAAATATTCTTTCTACACAATTTATGCACAAGGCTGCCAAACTGTCAAGTATAGCTTGCTGTACGACTTCTACCTAGAAGGGTAATTACAACTCCTACACGCATCACGAAGAAAAAAAAACATTTGTAAAATTTTAAATCTTACTAGTGCAGCAAAGCAAAACTAGTCATAGTCTGGTAAGAAGAACAAATATCATCAAAAAATTTGTGTGTGTGTGCAAATGTGCAATATTACCAGGAATATGAAAGCCAGACTCGTCTTCTGCTCAAGAAGATACATAATATAATCGAGTGTACGCTATAATAATATGGGTAGTCAGAATTAGAACTCTATTATTTTTACTCTTTTACTCTTATGTCATCACTTTACCATGATCATCATCCTCCTCAGCGCACAACAACAACGGGGAACATCAGTTTTGCGTCCTCATTTTCGTTTTTATACTTGTTCAAGAATCCACAGGATGTATAATTTATGTGAATGGATGAAATGAGATGAGAAGGAAAAAGAGGTAGGAAGTGAAAAATTGTCTGTGTGCATGATAATCATAATATCGATAAAACGTTATCCTCTTCTTCTCGCTCAGCTCTCTCTCTCTCTCACACATACTACTCTCATCCCATCATCATCGTCTCTTTGCTGATGTGTTTGACAGCATTTTTTCTCTCTCTTACTCTCTAAAGTTATCGCTTGGAACAAAATTTTTCGCTTCAAAATGTTCAACTGACTACACGTAAGATACGAAAAAAAACTCGCTTGATTTGGTTGGTGGTTCGTTGGACCAATACAATACTAGATAAATGCTTAAGGGAAAACAGAAGGGATATCTCAAGAAAACAGTCAGTCAAAAGCAGAAAAGGAAAAATAATCATACTCGCTTCAGAAAAGCTTTAATCTTCTTTTTTTTCTTTCTTTGTAGTGCAAAGGTCAAATGCAGCACAAGTTCGTCTCTTTTATTTGTACCATAATGCCACACGTACCACAAACACTCATATCACTCAAAGAAAGAAAGGTTTCTCTGATACAATTCACCACGTACATGCATTTGCCATTACCCAACTGGAATGATATGCCTACACGGTATTAGTATTATTACCTTCATTTTCCTATTGCATTATACAACGCGTGTGTGTGTGTGTGTGGATTAGTGAAAGGCACACCGACAAAATCTATTATAACCTCTTTTCTCCGAAAGTACATCTTTAGGCTAAATACGATCTACAATACTACGCGATTACAAAACATGGAAGAAGTGAAAAAAGGAACGAGGGAGGAATGAGAAGAGTGAGTGCAATAAAGCGAGCATGAAATTTCCTGTCAAGGGTTTCCTCAATTCTCCTACTACATCAACCATAAACTTGCAATGTCACACAAGCGATATGCATACAGTGTATGAAAAGTATACATACCTAAACTTTCAGTAACGTCGACTAGATTTTCATCCGTCCGCCTATTACCAACGGAAAATGGATTATATTATGAATTTTATGATGGAAAACACATCTCTATCTATCCTTTTCTTGACGTAAAGTTTATGTTCTACCAGATTCTATTTTCTTTTAAAAAAAATATACTTGGTTGGACAGGAGAATAACTGCATTACAGTATAATAAAACCACCAAAGAAGAAAGATATTATTATGACTATATTTTATGTAGTTTCTGTTCGCTTTTCTTATGATTTTTCTTCCTTATAAAAATTGCATTTTTTTCTTCTTTTACATTTTTCTTCCTCAAAGAAGACGCATATAACTGTAACATTTTTTTCCCAACTTGACTTTAACACTTTTTAGTAGTTTAAACCAAGTGACTAGACACGCTACAGGCACGAGGAATAATATACAGAGAGGCCTTTTGCATACATGAACACACGATAACCCACCACCGCCACCACCAACACACTGCCGTCTTTTTTTTCAACTCAACTGCTCAACAACAATTTTTCACTTTCAATCTTATTTATCAAGCTTCAAGTGCTCCTTCATTCGTTGTTGTTTGGTTGGTTGCATGGTCGGTCGGTTGGTCGTTTTCTCTTTTTCTCTTACCCTGTCGTTCGCTCCTACTACATCCCATCATAAGCCTTTTTTCCAAGTCAAATGATGTAAAAAATAATAATAATAGTAGTAGTACTACCAACTGCTAGCAGTGCATTGCATTCCATACCGTTGGCATCATCCCGTATTAAATAGACTATGTATATGTGTGAACGGTACAGTGAACGATGTGCTACACAATAAAAAAGCTATCTCACGGGTAGACTGACGAGTAGAAAAGCATTTTTATATCGCTGTTACTCTCACATGAACGAGTACAACTTCCTTTCTCCTTCTTCTCGACCGTCGTTGTCGTCCTCCTTCTCCTTTCTTTCTATTTCTATGTACTTACGAACATTATTATTGTTCGTTTCACAAAAAAAATCTAGGTATACAGCATTTCACATGATCCGTAATGATAGCGTAGGTAATATAGAAATATAAAAGAGATATAAACATACGAATTTTACGAGTCCAATGCATACATACATATTTAAGAGTACATCATGTCGTCCTTTTTAGAAGAAAAGGAAAATGAGATGAGATGACGAAAAGGCAACTTGAAAAGAATAATAGTTGCTGGCTCCGCTCGCTACTTCCACATTGAGTGAGCCAGGAAAAGTAGCTTCAGTTCACCGAAGAAGTCCTTCTTTACTGCGCTTTTTAGTTTCGCCATTATTATTATTATCCCAGCCTTAAAATCTATGTAAAGAGGACTTTCTTCCTTCCAGCAAAAAAAATCTGCACAGTGAATGATTACCCTGTCTTTTCCACATATTATACTATTATTGCGGACCTATCATAAAGTATATCTTTATCTGATTATATAGTGTAAATACATGGCATTAACTTTTTATAGGGTTGAATGAAAACCAAAAAGTCAAGTAGGAATAATAAGGGGCGCACACAATAATATAACAAGCTCTGTATATATTATGATTTATACATTATTACTGTTATACTACAGCACTAGGAGCATCAAGCATGATTTGTCTGCATATAGGTATACAACATGCATAAGTTTATTTATAAGGAATTGCGTATATAAATAAAACTCTTAGGAATTCAATAAGAATTTCCCTTTCTTTTCATTTCTTCATACACCCGAAATGAGAAAATTCTATGGAGTATAAGGGCATTTACTTTTTTTTGTTTCGAAGAGATAAAGAAAGAAGATGAACAAGTAGGGCTGCAGGGGTTCCTGTACTACAAAGAATTAAATGAAGAGATGTGTGCAATCACCACTAAAAAGATGCCCTTTATGTCGGATAAAAATTGTCTTTAATGTGCAAGAAGATGTTTGATGTATGTATAACAATGTTACGAGGACTGTGAAACTAAAAATGGAGTAAAATGATAGAAAAAAAAAATTAACATTGTAGTTCTACAATTGTCAGCCTATTACCGAGTAGAGAAAGGATTTCGTAATCAAGTTCCATGCAGTTGTGTTAGAATAAATAGGAAAAGCGATTGGGGAAAGTAGGCAGGTGGTAAAAAAATTTCTACTTATTGTTAACATTTTTGCAATTTTGAAATTTCTCAACTTTGAGGAAAACCAGTGTAATTTTAGATGTGGCAATAATACAAGTGGTACATCACCCTTTAACTGCTTACTCAATACAAGTACATACATAATACATAGCACGTATATTTACTTATATGAGCTGTCTAGCAAAACCACACTATATTCCAAAGAATTTGACAAGTTGTTTTATTGCAACATTTTGTTGAGAATGACTTGCAAATCACTTCATGTGAAATAACTAGTATACTTTCTAACTTCTTGGAGAATTTGTGAAAAAAAAACTTTTCACTCTTTACTTTCACTTTACTCAAATTTTACAGTTGGAAGGTTGGAATTGAAAAGAAAAAAAATTGTTTTATCTGCTTCTACACACAAAATAGGTGCTCTTTATAGTTTTCTCAGCTAAAGCAATAAGCAGTTCGATGAGCAATAATAATGACAAAAAGTAACTACTTGTACAGGCACCATACGATATCCGTTTACCCTGAAAAGCTTTTCAACTTATATTCACCACCAACCTCATTGCACTACACTACTTACTAGGTCTCTACATAGTTTCAGTTAAAACCAATATCTCATCATATGCAACATACCCTCATCTCTACTACCATTACTACGATGGCAGGAATATACACACAAGCTGGAAAATAATACACAGAAAAAAAATCTTTTATAAAAGCTTCATTCCGGATCATTTGACTCCCTTTTCTCTGTTTTTTTTTCTTCTTCCTCTTTTACAAAGTAATAAATGCAGAATGAATTTCTTTTTGTACCAAAGCGAAAAAAAAAGATCTGAAAGGTTCACGGTAAAATTCACCTCTGAAGAATTTAAGCAAAAAAGCAAATTTATTGTATCATTCTTAACTGACTTGCGGCTGGAAAAGGAAATTTTTTTTGAAGCAAGTTACATCAATTCACATGATGACGATGATTATTATTATTATTCAGACACACATATTACTCCTACTTCACCATTTCAAACGTTACGTACGACATTCATAGGTTATACACTACACTTGGTGAAGCTGACATTGTTGATGAGCTGCAAAGCGTTCATTTCTACCAAGAATGCTTCCAATGGCAAATATTGATTCCATATCCAGTCAAGCTCACAATACCCCATCATTCTCTCTCTACACATATTATCGATCATTCGAGGTTGCCTTACACCCACTTTTATGATCATTATTAACTCTTTGGATACAACTACAAAGCTGTTGGAATAGAGTCACGATGAACAAAGGGATTATTAGATTCGCATTTGAATCAAACCAAACCATATTACGTACAATAGCAAAGCAACTGCCACACACTAACAAAAAAAGAGCCTTAAGGCGATTCCTCTTCATTTGAAAACATGGCAAACAATGGATCCCACATGGTCATTCGAACGTGAAATATGCTCAAACTCTTAGCATAATACACTACACAGAGCAGAATACAATGACGGTTTATAAGTAGGTGATTTTATTGCGTTCGATGACTGGACA
The DNA here is from genome assembly GCA_027743805.1 of Lepidocyrtoides sp. E14. Taxonomy (NCBI): domain Eukaryota; kingdom Metazoa; phylum Arthropoda; class Collembola; order Entomobryomorpha; family Entomobryidae; genus Lepidocyrtoides; species Lepidocyrtoides sp. E14. The sequence goes on along the minus strand of JAHZMZ010002966.1, from coordinate 35,866 downwards.
TATTTTTAGTAACAAATTTTAATTCTACAAAACAACTACATCAGACGATACACATACAAGCAGTTTCCAATTTGTACTACTATCGACATCACATCATCATCGACATTGAGAATGTGATCAACAGCAAATTACGGAGGCTGAAACTAGGTGTTTCCAATTTGTACTACTATCGACATCACATCATCATCGACATTGAGAATGTGATCAACAGCAAATTACGGAGGCTGAATGAAACTAGGGAAATAAAAGGGGTCTTCCCACTTCCTCTTTCAGTTCATTTTCAGTTTCCACATTATATCATAAAATAGCAGGCCAATTTGGTACATTTCTATCTGTGGAATCATTCTACTGTGTAAGTTCCTAACATATTATATTATGCCATACCTACTCGTATTTCATCTATATTCTATCACCGTCATCAGCACAATTTTGTGCTTAATGACAATTTGCCAGTCAACCCACAATAATTCCACAAATACATATTAGGCATACATTCTATCTTGAGTCACACTGCTGTGGCTGTACAACTGTAGTGCTAATATTTTCATATTATTACAGTTGGTAGGTAGGTTTACTATTACAGCTTTTATTCACCATCATTCATCTATCACCATGAGCCTTTTCCCACTCCTACTACTACCATTCCAATTTCCATCTAAACTCTGCAAACAAACACAAAAATGGATTTTATTGAACCTTCGGTTTGTACAGTAATCTAACGAAATGAATTTTTCTAGCTCATTCAACTATGAATGCAATCATCGTGATTAAAAATGAAAAAAAGACCCCTGCTTACTTTGTTTGGCTTCGTCTTCATTACACTATCAACATTTTCTTTTTCCTTCTCTTCTCGTGCATCATCATCACGATGATCATGATTATTATCATTCTTGTTAGTATGGGCAATAGACGCGAGACACACAGTATATAGTCATGCTGTATAGCACTTTTGGTAAATGCAATATAAATGAATTGCATTCCGTTTTGAAAGGCAACAGACAAAACTTTCTTGTACATTACAAGCTCATAGGTACGCACCAAACCAAGCCAGCATACATGTACACTGTACACACAAAAACATTTATCATGATGAACATAACTTTTTACGACTTGACTTGGTTGATGCCTCGCAGAATCTCTTTCTTCTATTTTGCTGAAAAAGTCCCTCATTTTCAGAATATAAAGGACAGCTACTATAGAATACTATAGTTCGCTCCTGGTGCTTGAGCAAAGCAGGAGCAAAACTTTTTTTTAGTACATCTGAAACATACAGAGACACATTTATGCATGTCTACTAGAACATTAGAATGGTGTTGTTCCACTGCGAAAAAAACGAGCCAGTTATACAGATTCGAACTTGATGCTTGTGGGATGTCAGACATTGCTCTTCTGGCTCTTCTATCCAAATAATTTTATTGGCCATACGCCTGTAATAACAATATTCTAGGACTAAAAGGGAAAAAAGTGATGCATTCGTACAAAAAATATAAAACTTTCTCCTTTCTACTACTCTAATACTGCTGCCATATATTTATTTTTTTGCAGAATGACAAACTACATAAAAAGAATGTAATATAAAAAAATATAGAGGAAATTCCTCCGTTATTCACTCATACGACTTGCCTCGTTCGTATACAAAAGAAAAAAAAACTTGATCACTTTTTTTCTACTTTTATGTCCAACGAATGATATAAAAATTAAACCTTCTTTAGACCTTATTTGGTAGCAACATTAAGAAGGTACACATGAAGGTATTAGTGCTGCCTACACGCACACACACAAAATATTATTCTTCACGTTGAAAGTCTTAAATGGCTCTTTTTTCATACCCATTCAGTTGCCATTTTACATGATTCGTTTAATCCCAGGCTCATACATAACGATTCAAACAATGAACAATTCGAAAGTCCCATAAAATGTACGAGTTGCTTGTAAACTTGTTTTTCTGCAGCATAAAAAAATACTTCAATTGCAAATAATAGCACAACACATCAAGCGGAAGTTGACAATTTTCTGTAAAAATACAGTTAAGTATCCCTGTTAAACATGTATATAATTTTAACATAAAAATATTACTGCACACATATTTCTCACAAAGCCATGAAAAAAATCTTGGAGGGACGGCGACAGTAAAAGGAGTAGTTGAAGGTAGTAAAAATGATGGAGAAAGATTTTTATTGTTCTGTCTCCTTTGTGAGAGAAACAAAAGAGGAAAGAGTACAGGCACCTAAACGCAGTAAAAGTGATCTTTCTACTCATTTAAACATTGCCGTTTTTTTTGTCCTCATACGAGGGATCTCACGCACCCCATAATATTCCGCACTAAATGTAACGACAGAGCCTTATCCTTCCCAATAATAAATACTTTTATGCACATATAATAATAAACGTACACAAGAGAAATAACAACATTGTTTAAAAGTTTTACTTCGTAGGAGGGGCAGGCCATTCCCTTCTAATAAAGAGGCAACTTCTCCTTAAAAGTCATTGGAAGAAAGTACTTGTGAAAGAGCAAGTTAGCAAGCATCTCCTACTTCTCTCTTTGTAGATTTTAACTGTGCTGCTGGTGGAGTACGAAAGACGCGTGCATGTGAATGCATGTACATGTGTGCAAATACGTACTCATTTACAGAAACGCAACACCGTTATCGTTTCGTGTGTATATACAGCAATAACAAGAGAGGGAGATGGAGACGCGATAACAGTTTCCTCAAAACGAAGCTGAAAACCAACAGTGCCATTTATGCAACATGGTCGGTTGGTTTCCTCTTTGGTGGCATACAAGAAGGGCATCAACATGATCATCCTTATCACAAACTAGTTATAGTAAAGAAGAAAAGGATTCTCATCGCTGGCATCACTATCATCATCATCGTCATTTAGAAAACAGTAGTAATCAGGGTATATGTGAGTAGTGGCTCCTTTTTGCCTTTACTTTTTGGAGGTCTATGCCTCCAGCCGCTGCTACCGAATTCCTTGCTACCAGCCAAGTATATATACACCTTGTGTAATGTGAGGGAGCAATGTTCGTTTGGTTCGTTGTCTCGAAAAAAAAAGTTGCTGCTTCCACAGCAGCACCTACCACCTCAACAGCCGGCAGCAGAGAAAGAACGAGAAAGCTGAGCAAGAAAAGTGTAGAAAATGTATGGAAGAATATACACAATATCTTCTAGTCATCATCATCATCACTCCCACCATCAGGATTGCTTTCTCTTCCTCCGTTTTTTTTGCGTTTTTCCCCAATGCACATTGCCACTGGAACATCTACTCTTTTCTTTCACTCTGTCTGATATTTTCACTGTCGTAAACCTACTTTCCCTTTTCCCTTCTCCAAAAAGAGGAAACTTGTTCGGATCAATACCAAAGTTCATACTGCTAGTCCTGACTGACTAGACTTATGTACTATTCCCAGCACACACATACACACATACAACGACTGCTATACTTCTTTCCATTCTGCATAAACGATCTACCATAAAAGGAGAAAAGAAACGAGAAACGTGTATAAAGTGGGCGAGAGAGAGAGAGAAAGATGTAATAATAGTATAATCCCCTTTTCTCCCAGAGTCGGTTATGCATGTATGTAAAAGCATGGTAATACACAAAAGCTACAAACTAGAAATCCCTTCTTTCCTAGAATCTACTTGCTCCTATAAGAGAAGATGGAAGAGATACTATGTATGCACACCACTCTTATGGTTCTCTCTTTGCACAGTTCCAGGGAAAGATAGTCGTAGTCGTCGTAATAAAAGTGGAAAAGCTGAGACAGCAATAGCACCACCACACACATATATACGCTTACCAGCGACAGACGGATGAGCTTGTCGCTTGCAAAAAAACGCTCCAGAGATGGGAGGTCTAACTTTCTGAATGTGAACTGTATGATGTCATGAATAGATACTTTCGCTATGTTCTCTGCCTGTCTCTTCTTGTATGTCAATGTGTGAATGTGCATTCATGTGGTTTTGCTCGCACAAAAAAAAACAAGTCACATTTCGCTTGCGTAATGATCATGTCTTTTTTTATTTTATACCATCATCAACGTTCTAACGTAAACATATAATATTGTGGTTTCAAAAAAATCTTCGTTGCATGCATGCATAGTGTGCATTGAATTAAAACGCTATTACGCTACTTAGGCATACCACTAAATACATATACTGAGCTGCTAAATAGCACAAATTGATTGGGATAAATTGAAAACGTTTTCAGGCAAGAAAGCACGTCATCAAAGATTCATTAATTACACTGTCATGAAGCTGCAGTAAATAGCAAAGTAAACAAAATTTTCACATGAATCATTAAAGTTTTCATGTACAAATGATAGTGTACAGTGTACAGTAATTAAAGGGTTGGCAAATTATTTGTCAACAGTGTAGTAAGTATGGTAGTAGTAGTAGTAGTTAGCATACCTACTAAATAAGGAGATAATAGTATCGGGAAAATTATCTGGAAGCTACACCTAACCTACATTTATTTTTATGTCATTAGTCAAGACACAAACGCTTTCATTATCTAAATCGGGAATAACATGGCAAATCACAATCTAATACGGCTAACCACACTTGGGTACATCCTCATACGCCTGTATGCGTGCGTAATAATATTAATAAATTGTATCTATACTACCTACTATGATCACTGCTTAAATTGAATTTGTGGTGGTGCTTATACCTGATATTTTATGACTTCAATATCAAGGGAGCACAAAGCAGATTATATATTGTTCAATGTAAATCATGATAATTAACATTATTATTATTAGGTAGTACGCGCACCCATAAATTTGCAAAAAAGGAGAGAATACGTTATATGTTGGTTTTCATTTCCTTTTCGCATCAGCCACCATCAAAGTTCCTAATAATAATCAAAATAACCAGGTTCAACTGTTCTGTCTGCTTATCTCATTTGCCAGCAAACACAACGAGCTCACGTATTGAATGACGCCTAGCCATGCAATAATAGTTTTATCGCCTCATCCTTTGAACCATGCACCACCACAGTACAGTAGTACAAAGAGAAAAGTTCAGCAATATTATATGACAATTTTACTCCATCTCCTTTCCTCTAGTTTGAATACTGTGCTGCTGTTGGTAGTTTTCATTCCAAGAGAGAAATATAATACGGTATTGCCAGAACAATAAAGTAGAGTAAAAACAGAGAGAAAAGAAGAGTGTGAGTGAGGCAAATGTAAAGAGGACACAAGGCATTCCAGTTTATCCTGTTTCTCTGACTGACTGGGTAAATGGAACTTAATTGGAATCTATGGGAATAGTTCCCAATTATGAACAATTAAGTTAAATTGGGTCCAATCTAGCCAATGAAATCTGGAAGAAGAAAGAGAACAGTAACGGCAACACTGCCGCTGCTCCTTTTGGTCTGCGTGCCTGGTTCTGGCATGGTATGGCACACAAAGAGAAGGGGCAGACGGACAGACAGATGCGACAAAAACACACATGTATATGCAGTTTGTCTCTACAAAAGGCAGAAAACAGAGGAACGATAAAAGACATAAGAGAGCAAAAACAGAACATGCTCACATATTGCTAGTTTGTAGATATATTGCCTGCGCGATGAGTAAACAGATAGTGAGTGCAGTGTTAGTCTTCGCAGTTTCGCTCCAGTAGTGGTGTTCGTAATAGATTAAGGTCTACGTGGTTATTACTGGTGAATAAAAGGAAGCCAACAAACGGAAGGATGAGTGACTGACTTTGAATGGATGGAATGAAATGGATGGCAGCTACTAGTACTCTTTCATCTCTCATCATCATCATCATCATCAGCCCATCTTATTATTGCATTTGGCTTTGCCTTTCCACGTTACTTACTTTGCTCCTATTTTTCCTCGGAACAATTCAGTCGTTCCCTCTTTCTATGAAATATCCAAATACATTTATATACTCTCATTCATTTATCCCAGCTCAATCTGTATCCCACCATGAGAGACAGTTTCAACTAAAAACTCTCGGCTTCAACTTAATTTTAATGCTCATCATCACTTCAATGAGAATGAGAAGAACGGAACCCGAATGCATAGAATATTGTGATGAGAGACGGTTGTTGTTGTTATCGAGCTTGAACTGATGAGTACCTACTTCAAACTTGTGATGTTAAATATCTAGCTTTTAGCTATCTGCCGCTGCTGCTTCTCTCCCTCTCATCATCGCTTTCAAGACAAACTACCAAAATAAACTTAATTGCGATGTGTTGTGATGATACTTGTTCAACTCGCTATATTGCCTTTTCCCTGTGCTCATCTCGGTAGTTGAGATGATCATAATCATCATCATCATCATCATCTTGATCAAATATATAAAGCGCTCGTTGTAATAATAATAATAACATTAATCGAAAAATTTGTCCTTTATTGTAAAATGGTAATATTGACGATCATGCTTACAAATTTTACTATAGGCTCAGCCTCCATTTTGTTCCTTTTATTTCTTCTTTGACCCTTATCATTACGATCCTTCATGTACCAAACTCAAGTAGCCAAACAATTTTCTTCATTATTACTGCAAAACAACACGTAAACTCATGAATTTAATAAATGGATCGTAGTTGTTGATGATGCTACTGTGCTACTTCCGAGCTCTTGTAAGCCACTGGTCAGAGAGTTACAACATCACAACAATCAGAATGAAGATAGCGCTCCTTCTGCGTGTGTTTACGTAGTAGTAGCTCTTTTATTATCAGGGGAAGATTTTCCATTCCCTTCATTTTCAACATAATCGTGATAATCAGAATCATCAACATTATTCTCATTGAATTATCTAACGTTAGGCATATAGCATCGTACACAAAACTGCCAAGTATCGTCACATTACTTGAGAAAGCACTTGATACGTTGCTCAAAGTTCCAATTTATTTTTTCATTGCTTCTAAATAATCTATGTAGTACTTCAAGTTCGTTTATAGAGTTAAGCTAAATAGGAATATACAAGTAAAGTTTGCTCATTCCTTTAAAAGTCGTTTTTGGTAGTTAACTTTCATTAATGGGGATAGTCAAAGGCATTTAGAGAATAGGGGAAAAAGTAAAAGATGAGCAAATTTTTGTCAGAGCAAGTAATAAAACTTATTTACTCAATTGAGCCGAATATGCTTAAAGCACAAAAACGACTCTTTTGGAATAAACGAAATGAAAGGTAGCATGTTATACTACTGAAGTAAGGTACAAGAAAATGTACTACAGATCTCTACACTGACTGATACAACACTTTAAAATAAAATAATACTTGAATGATTAAAGTGATCTGTTTAATGACTTATATTGACTTTTTATCCGTATGATGGGTTGGTGAGTCAGCCTGTTGTCAAATACGTGGCATATTTCATAATCTTTGTGTGAGATTCTTGGAATAACGAATAACAACTTTCATAACAAAGATGATGATGATGACGATAGTAATAACAATCAATTTAATAGCCACCCATGACGGTGATACTTGCGTAGATAATGATAGCATTCTCTCAACTCTCTGTAATTCTGGTTATTTTTATCACTATTAACAAACTAAGAAAAGTTCATACCTATGCAGCCAACTTCATTTTCCTTCATTTAAGTATTCTGAACAACGATAAAATGATATGATGGCAAAGGAACAGACCTCCAGAATGTAATGTCTGTTGTGCAATTAGGTTGATGCAGCTGTGTACAATAATAATCATAAAACAACAACGACTGTTTCTTCTTACTAGCAACCTAACAAGGTTGTTGTTATATTCATGGGTCAATCTTGAGTAGTTCAAATCAATGTTCCACTTCACTGAAGAGAGAGATAAAGTATTTTCTTTGAGTGTCCACTTCACTGATAAAGTATATTTACGTATTACGTATGATTATGATGGAACTTGGTATACTTTCATGCTTGAAACCATACAAATCTTTAAAAATGTTATTCGTTTATTCTACTTAGGCACACGGATGTATGCAGTAGTTTTTTCTTCATGCCGACGGAAAGACTTTGGTTTTAAGGAGCTTAAGTATGTGGACACATGACACTATGACACAAACAATTTTTTTGTAATTTTTTGGAATATGAGTGAGAAAAGAAGGGATATTCCTGGCAAAGAATGACTGACAAAGAAAGTCACTAAAGACTGACTCAAATATTTCATATGTGTACCACATTGCCCATGATGAAAGAGTCATTAATTGAAGTTGAACTTTGCCTGACAAGCCATGTGTAGCTTTGTACTTTAAAAAAAATTAATACGTAAACTATGCCATTTATAAAAAGTTTTAAAATAAGTACATTTAGAGATGTAGGAATAAAGGCGACTACAGCCTTTGTGAAATTTTGAGCAACTTTATTTTATTATGAGCTGCCCAGCATGAGGGAAGCCACTACCACCGATTGACACAGACTTTTCTTTTTTAAAGCTGAATCACGGTGGCAAGAGCACGCACTCATATAATCCATTTCCATGAGATAAAGAGTTTTTCTTGTCTCAAATACGCCATGTAACCATCCATAAGTTCATAACATCATATTATCTGACTATATGCGATTGATGAGTTGAGAAAAAAAAGTTTTTCAAAACTTTCCGTGGCCATTTCTGTACTTTGTATCTTTGAGGCCTACAATCGCTTATGAAAGGCGGAAACGATAACTGTAGCCGACCACAAACGTTATTATTCATTTCTGATGATAAGTAACAGTAGTGGTAAATATTTGAAGCAGAAAAGTATTACCATGTATTTTGTATGAGTCATCCATAAATCCTCTTATATGACTGATAATCCGTAGTCACCTTTGCAACTTTCAACCTTTGTTAGAATAGATATTATTATTTTCTACGCATTACTGCTGAACTGGAATGAAGCTATGAAAAAAAACTGGAAAACGACAGTGCCAGTTGTTTGGCATTATAAACACAATATTTGTGTACATATGCATTGTATTCTTATTATGTAAGCTTAGCTAGGTATTCCAGTATTTATATCCCTTTGAACAGTCTTTTGCTCCGTTTTTTTCTGCCCTCGAACAAAAACATCTTTCTCTTTTATCTTCCAGAAAATACTCCTTTTCATCTCTTTTACTACTATTTGTTATAAGCTCACTGCGAAACAATGTGAATTCGTACTTCTTTCAGCAAAAAAAAAGTATAAAAGCGAAATGTATACAATACAAAAACATCTTTAATCAGGGGAATGGCGAAAGATTCCAAACAAAAGTATCAACTTTGCATGCCTACTGAAAACTGATCCAGATAAAAACGAGCTCCCCCTACTCATGTTCCACACTACAAGGGGTATCCATTTGGTAGTAGGGAGAGACAAATGTGTAAACTCACTTTTTACACAATTTCCTTTTTGGTTTTAATGTTATTATCTCGGGAAAGAGAAATTACCAACACAATTTTGTAAACCAGCATATAGTAGTGGCACTACCTCCATACTGTCGACCGACATACTTTATTAATACGGAAAAACCGAAAGCAAACTTTCATCATTACAACTTAGAATAATTTCCTCAGATGATACCAGTGCGATGGAGTATCAGTACAAGGATAATGCACATAATCGTTATCAACAAAAATTTGTGTATGGTCGAGAAATGTAATGAAAAAGCACACATAAAACAGAGAGAGAGAGAGAGAGAAAGAGAAAATGGTAAATAATACACATGCAAGTACATTCTTTGTTAGCACACGAGAACACTTTTTAAGTAGAAACTTTCTGATGAAGTGTGTATAGCGGTACTAGACGACTCTAGAAGTAAAAACAACACACAATAGGACAAGGTTTACTTTACACGATAGCTCGTTTCAACTAATCTGAAATGTTTTAACTTTTTTTTAAGGTTATTTTTATTTCAACAAAGTCTCTTTTGAATTTTAAGACAGGTCACAGTTTCTGCTTTTCTTTCTTTTTCGCGTAATGTGTAATGTTTTTTCTCTTTCTACTGGTGTTTTTCAAAGAGCACAAAATAACCGCACTGGAACAATGAATATGGGTGATATATTATTTTCTATTTTTTCAAATGGCCAATAAATGTGAATTTAAGTGGTCACTTCTAATTTCGTTTTTCTTTGTTACTTTAAGTGCTTATCACAATTGTGCATCTGTTACAATAAATATATATGAGTAGATTGCTGCTTTTGTTGCATTCAAACAAAAAAAAAACTGTCGTGTTTTATTTTCTTGTGGTGAAATGTAGATTTAGTTCAATGATTGTAAAAGCTTGTTGTAAGTGTAAATGTTTAATTTAATGTAACTCAACACTCTGAAAATTGGTGTGCGCACAACAAATATTTTTGTTTGCTTTCTTTCTTTCTTAGAACAAAAAATGTGAATTACACTTGTAAATAGTTTGAATTACACACGTCAACTTAAGAAGATGCAAAATGTTACTTAAAATTCCACTTTGAACCAAGAACAATATTAATTGTTAGATTCTACATGTGTAAAAATATATGTATGCATAAAATGTTTGACAAAACAGTTTAATTTAGCAAGTGGTGGTGGTGGTGTAAGTGTAATAACAACATCAACAGCACTTTTTCCCAGTAGCAGAGAACGAGAGAGAGTAACAATAACTAACTAGGAAAACCTTGTCTCGTAACAGTAATAACAAGTGAAACACGATAATTTGCCAAAAAATTTCTTTAAAGTCCTGTCTTTTATGTCCTCAGGCTGGCGCCAATCTGACGGACAGGGGACCATAATCGTTGAAACTTTTAGTCACGCCAATGACTGGTTGGTTGGTACCCAACAGAGCCATATAAGAAACACACACACACTTGTATACAATATTTTTGTTTGTCTGTGTACGCGTACCGTATGTATGCAAGTTTCACTGCTGCTTCACGTAAGCAAATAAAAACCGAGACAGGCAGACAGAGAGAGTGAGAGAAAGAGTCGACTGACTTAAGTGTGAATGAGCGAGCAAAAAAGAAAATATTTTCTCCGTTGATATTTTAGCATTTCCTTCTCCATGAACAACCAAAATCGTACTGCCACCGCTACCGAACGAGCGCACGATGCAGAAGCTTGAAGCACGAGAAGACGAAGAAGAAGAAGCAAAATCAGAAGAGAAGGGAGAGAGCTCTTCTAGCAACCGTGTAGAAGCTTTCATGTACTACTACTCCTTCTTGCACTAAAGTGCACTACACAGAGCAGTGGAGAGGCATATACCACCTTAAAAATTCAAGCGAGCACAAGCTCAGAGCTTTTTAAATACACAGAGAGCAACACAGACAGATATATACTCTCGCAGTTAGGCTATCTATCTACAGAGAGAATCAGGAATACTGTCGTGCATGCTTGGTGGGCCGATTCACTTTTGTTGTTGTAGAGTTAGTCGCAACAGCGCAAGCAAACATGGTTATAACTGAGCTTGACTGACACCACTACTACTATACCACCGTTGGAACATACCAGCCAGTAATAGTATTGCAATGAATACAAGTGGAGAGAATACCGATGATGACGATGATATTGAGTATCAAGCACGTATTTTTTGGTGCACAACAACAAGAACACATACATTTTAGTAGCATATAGTTAGTTATATGTAAAGACTGGGAGAAGGAAAACGCTTATTGTAATTACCAGTTTCAACGTCGTCGAGCAAGCTGGAACTTTTATTTGGAATGCATTAATGCAATGAGATAAAGAGTTGTTGTTGGTTTGCAAGAGAACGAACAAACGAACGGTATCATGTACAGCAGTAAGGCAGTGAGGAATATAAAAGGGAGTACTAGTGAGTATAGCGTAATTTACTTTTTTGCATTTACATTTCGTGCATGTATCACAATAACAAACGCAAAAATATGACGCCCATCTAGAAGGAGTGTAAGCAAAATAAAAATGTATTTCTGTTCACATTTGCATAGTAAAACATAAATAAACATGAACATTTTCCCTCTGTCCAGTTCGATACCCTATATATACACTCTGACCAAGCTAGAAAATCCTTTTAAATGGAGTATCACATTGCCCATCTTCTTAACTCGTGAGAATAAAAAAGGATTAAAAAGCCCAAGTCTACCATTCTTGAAATCATAAAGCACGGTTTTACGACTGGTAGATAATGCAGAATGCAAAACACAATGGATATATCTCATTTCTTATCTTCCTTGCCTAGTCTCACGTTCCTTCCTAGAATATACGAAACTGAAAGAAAAACAAGATTCCTTACAAGGACAAAAGAGGAAAAATCTGCCAACTTAACTTGCCCTTACAACCCAACTTGTAAATAAGTACCACTCCTATTCCACACACTATTGCAGTAAAATAATAATGATCTGTAGTATATATGTTAGGTACCTATAGTAGGTACCTTGTGTAGTGTACAAACAAGGCACAACATGAAGCATGTGACTAACAAAACACTGTCATGGATTTTCATCCTTCCGTACTGCCTACATACATTTCACGGTGATGATGAGGATGTTGATGGCAGTAAACCTTCAAACTGATGTGCCACAAAATACAAGGAAGGGCTCAAGGAGACATTGAACTGACATCCATCCATCCATTTTCTTCTCTCACTATCTTATACATATCCTATTTTATGGATAAAGCAAAAATAATCGTCTCGTCGTAGTCAGCTCAGAAGAAATGAAAAAGGTTACATACTTACACTTACTTCTTATTTCCCTATTCGCCTTCCTTTTTTCTCCCTTCCATCTCTTGTACTATTTTAGATATTTATAGGTTTTAAGTACAATCTAGCTCGACCAAAAAGTTGTCAGAGTGGATAATATTTATTTTGGGGAAAAAATATAACTATGCATACATATATATATTTGTATAAAATATATAATATGTGAATTTCAAAATATTTTTAAAGAGTAGTATTGTATCATTCATTCCTGCTGAAAAAATTATAATTCGAAGAGGAAACTGTCTTCATCGTGGTGTAGGAAGAAGTTGGAAGGAGAAGGGGACTCATTTCTTCTTCCATCCTCATTTCTCTACTAATCTGCCTGTCAGAAATGAAAGCCAACATCATGCATCATACAGACCATTTAGCTCATTCACTCTATACCATACTGCAGAGGATTTTTAATAGACGACAAGTACAGCAAGCTGTACTGTCTTATTTTACTTTGTACATTCCAAATTCCATTTGAATGTTCAATGTTCAAAATTTCAAATAATATTCAGCCGAATCTATCTTTGAGCATGACAAGGAGCATTTTAAGAAGTGTAAATACGTACACATCAGTAAATGAGAATTAGGGGTGAATTACTGTTATGTGCGACGGACGTAAGCAAAAGCAGAACATTAAAAACAACACCTTTTTCCACTTTGCCATTCCCTAATTTTTTCAACTCCTTTCGAAGATATACATGCAAGGCAAGGCTATACAACAATAATAATTCCACATCCACGGAATGGTGGTGTTGATTTTGTAGGTTTGAATGCGAATGAACTCGGCTCAGTAATATAGGCCGTCTCTTAGAATTTTGGTGGTGACATGAAATTGAGAAGTAGATATTATAGGCATAGGCACATTGAATATTTAACACTGTTAGTTACTTCGTTAAGCTTCATAATGATACTAATAGTGAAATACTGGAAAATGTCATCATCATGTCATGTCACCGTCAGTAGCAACACACCACCCGTCATTTCTTCCACTCCGAAGTCATAAACAAATATGACATTCATTACATTTTACCAAGAAATTCATGCCACAGACCAAAAAATCACTATTACTTGGAGTTATGCTGGTTGAGTTCCTTTCCATTTTACAGATACAAAATGAGCAACGTATAAACTATTAATTAACGAATAAATTAATTAGCTTGGCGATTTTATTGTTCTTAAAAGTATGATAAACCTTGATTTTTCAATCTCTTTGCCATTTTACCATTCATTAGGTTCAATAAATCAATGATAAAATTAGATTGGATATGTGTCTAAAATCAGAAATGTGAAAAAGTGTTTCCTAATGGAATTAGGCACACATATCAAATGTTACATACATCATTAAGAGCAGTGGCAACTATATTGGCCAATAAAAGTAACCAATTTCTCTCCAAAGCATATTGGAAATAAAAAAAGACTCGATATCTTAGCTTATAGACACGCAATAAAATCTCTTTAGTATTTTTTTGTCTCATAACTAATTTTGCACCAGTATTTCATTTGCAGAACCTGCACCGCTTCAGGCAGGATGCACTATATGCATAATAACATTTCAAAAAAACAACGGTTGAAATTTAGCATGCATTAATTCACGTGTATAAAATTAAATACATATTTTATCCAAACTCTGCAGCTTAATCTTCATGTTTGTATCACAAGCTCATATATTTTCACAATTCTAAATGCAAATTATTGTTTCTAACAAGTCAAAATTAATCTTAATAACCTTGCTCATCAACAGCTCATTTCACTAGTAAAAATTGCAATACGTCTTTTACGTAATGCAATCATCCAGTTATCATTCACCTAGTACCTCTTTTACAAAGTATTGACAGCTTTAAAAACTCTGCCAACAATTCTTCATGTATATGGAGAAAACATTGGATCGTAACGTGTACCTTTTTGTACATTTAACAGTACTACTTGTACTTTTAATTTCCTGGTCTGCCAAGCACGAAATAACCATTTTAAACTAAAGTTTTGTACTAAAACTTGGCTAAATTGTGGGCGTGTTTTATGAAAGTTGTCGGCTTTATACGAAAATAAATAAGTAACCATTTCTTTTCATTGTTCTTCTCAATATTCCAAGAAAATAGACAATGTACATTTCCTTGAAATTCTCACCAATACTTGTAAAAATAACATGATATTTGATTTGGAGGTGATTTGGATGAGTAAAATGCTATGAACAACAACTTCTTTAAGTGATATTGCAAATATTCAAACAAAACCACATTGAGGTTACTAGTAAACACAAAAAAGGCTGGTGTACGTATGTAAGTGTATAATAATAAACTATGTGTAGACACGGATTCGTAAGTTTATGTACAACGTTAATCGCATGGAATACTACTGGTGAATTGTTGGTAAATTTCTTTTAACGGGTAAAACAGTAATGATAATAATAATAATAATGATGCAGCGAATGAGAGAAAAGACAGCTGCATTCCTACTTTTTTCTAATTCACCAAAATACTTTATTACTCCTTCTTCCTATGCAGACCCGTTGATTAACCATGTTAAATTTGAGCGAGTTGCTACTGCTCTGCTGCTGATGATGATGGCTGGAAGTAGTAGAAGTTTACAACTATAATGATGGATTAGGGTGAAGAAGAGACGGCAGAGTCGAGTCTAAATAATGGAAGCATGCAATTTAAGCAGTCGGACCAAACTAAAAAATCTACAGTAACAAGCAGTAGAAGTCACATCAGAGATAGAACGATATTGGCAATGATAGTGATATAGGATTTTTTTTCATCCAGAGCTCAACCCCGCAAAAGGTAAATGAACCGGACCATTATCTTCAATGCATCCATTGGATATATTAACTGTCACAATGCCATAACACAGTACTACATGAAGGAGTAGAAAAACAGCGTTATTTTTTCCACATGGCTTGGCTATCCAATATCACTTATTACCTCACCTCACGTATCCGTGTACATGCGAATTATTCACAGGAAAAATACAAGACTGACTGACTTTCATCAGCACAAATTGTCGTTAGGATCATCGTCATCGTCAGGCAAAGCGTGGTCAGAAATAGGAGAACTAATATTTAAATACATATTATATAGAGCTGCTTCTATATTGTTTCATTGGTTTCGTACTATTATTTTTCATTATGCGCTTTGCTATTAAATACTGCTGAACAAATTTGTTCTCCAGAAAAGTAAATTGGTTGTCTGGGTCTTTATTAAATGTTACTTGGAATGGGGCGTATATATGGTGAGTTCAACTATTGCAATGCAACTACAACCGACTATTTTTTCACATTGTATCAGTGTTCAGAACATTTATAACATTACAATTTATTGCATTCATCAAACATATAAAATAATCACCAGCTGTCATCATATAATCACTATTATGCATGTCTTGCACATTACACGCAGGACAAGCAAAATTATGCACATGAAAATTTTTGTTTTATAATTTTATCAACGAGTAACGAACGACTTTACTCTGTCTGTTTTTTACTTTGGACACGTCGGTTTTCCTTGTGGGCAGTAAAATATATAAAAAAAATTCATTAAATTGCCACTGCTCCAAATCTACTGTACAATGACAATTAAATGAATGGGTTTGAGTTTAGTTTTTTGGCAAAATGTAGCCATTAACCATGGATCAGATGTCATAAGTGATAATGAGGCATGTTTACATGAGGGGTGCAGTAGCTGCAGATGTACATTTTCGCGCAAAGAAACACTGTCATGTCGTACTTGCATTTGGACAGTGTCGATTCCATAAAAGCCAACTTGCACTAACTAACGCCAAAAGTTGGAAACTACAAAATTCGGCAACGCAAAATATGAAAAGGATTTTCAAGTACCGGAAAATAGTGGTAAAAGCACAGTAACAAATTGCTCAACTGTTATATTTGAGATCAAGACGATGATGGCGATGACTCGGGAGAAGCTGTCGCTATCACCATTACCCTGCATCTGCATTCATGCATGGCACCATTGACTGACACTAATCTTTCCCGTCGGCACAGGCACAAGCAAAGTAACAAAAAAATTATGCCTCTTTTTAGGACTATGCTAACTGCTTAGATAGCCAGATATTATTCATCCAATCTATAACACGAGCATAATATATATAGTAGCAGCAGCAGAAGGAAAGAAAAACTCAACTGCTCTTATCCTTGAAAGCCTGTCATAAACTAAACTCAACATTAGTTTTTTGTGTTTCTCAGTCAGTTCGTCACTCAAAACAAACAAAACTCAGACAATGTGTCGATTGCATGCAGATACATGTACATACATACATATGTACATCGTATAATGTGCTCTACTCGAATGTACTCTACACTGCTACTAATTCAAACAGGCATATTACAGTTTTCTTTTATGTTGGATATTATATGCGCCTATTCTTGAGCTATAACAATTTTATACCTTTTTCAAGTCAAAGACAGCATGCAAGCAATTTACTCTACGGTACCTGAAGGTACGTGTACCCTGTTATTAGCGAAAACGAATACAAGATTCCTGTTACCGCACTATTCTTTCTCCAAGAAATTTTCAATTTTGGTTTCTCCTTCAAAACATATTTACCTCGATATTTGCCGGCATATGCAACCCAGTTTGTGAAAATTCCCATGCCATGAAAGTAAGCAAACTTTCTCAGCGATTCCACCTCGCCACATAGCATGTAATTCCAGTATCTCAGTACACGTCATCTCTGCCCTCACTTGATCATGGGAAAGTGTGCCATGACACTACCATCAAGAACAAAGGACAAGCTCACAGTTTTTCTCCCTTGATGGAAAGGTAAAGACAGGTAAAGTCGTTTGGCTTGCTTCTCTTTTTCTTGTGATTCAGAAATGGTTTCTAGTTTCATTTCTTTTTATAACTTAAGTAATGTAATGCAAGTGTCTATGCATGTATGTGTACCTATAAAAATGTTTTACTACGACTTTGGTGTTCCCGTACACCAGGTACAGTTACAGCTATTACTATTATTATTACTCTCACTGAGTCATATAAGTGTGCTTTCAGGACATTTTGCAAACTAGACGAGAGAGCAGCAGAAGAGACGCGAAAAAAGAGACAGGAAGGCCATTTCCATTTTATTGCCACATTCTCTTTCTCTCTCCTTTCTTTTTTCTACTCTGCCAAATGTTCGAAACATGTTGATGAAGATGATGATAATATGAGAAAACCGAAAAACCATTCACTAAATGAATGCTGCATGCAATCAGTAGTACAAGCTCAGAGTATATAACTTATTACTCCAAAATAGGATGCGTGTGTGTGTTTCTGCATTTGCTTATTATGTTACTCTTCTTGCTTGTTTTCTAAAGTCTAACTTGTGTGTTTACATTGTAACAAAACCAGTCTTGTTATGCTATAGTCTTTGCATAGTCTATTTAACCGGAATATACATAAATGTAAGTACACATCATGTCGTGTCTCGAGTATTGCTTTTTTTTTATTTCCTTGCATATATAATTTTATAGCTTACACACACATACCTGTTCTCATTTACTTATTTAAGCATGCATTATACCATTGATTACCATTAGCCAATAAGTTATACGAGCAAGTAAAAATACGGCATTACACATTTACTCCTGCCATGTACCTAGGAAAACACCACATTCATCCACTTACCCTCAAAGTGTTGTATCAGCAGTCTGTAGCAGCATGGTATGCATATAAAAAAACCATACCTTTGTTATTTACTTCTTCTTTTCAGTGTTTTTATTTCCTTTCAGTTAGTTAGTGCATTACGTCTGCACAATCCTTTGAGTAATTCGTACAGAATAGAGGTCTCCACCCCTTTCTCTTCAGCTCAACAATAATACATTTTGTGCCTATGTCTATACCCTGGTTTACAATGTAGCATGTCGTGTCCGAATGTTGGGAAATCCCCGACTTGATTATTATTTTATGTACACACATTTTTTGCATTAAGTAGTTTTCATTCGTGCGGACAAAGAAAGTAAAAAGTCTGCTTTTATACTGACCGTGTACGTACGTACGCACTAGTAGTTTCTGTAGTCCCATATGCACACGGAAAATCATACACAAAGCCATAAATGCAACGACGGCTACCGCAGCTTTTACTGCTGCCGAAACTGATATCAGGTTTTCTAATTTCTAATTGATCAGTTTTTTTCCATAATATGCTTTATCATCGTCGTCGCTACAGCCATCACCTTAATCAGCAGACATACATACACTCATACGTTGAGTACGTAGCACAAAAGGCCGTAAAAAAGAGTATATATCCAGACAAAGGATACACACTTCCTCCATAAAATACCTTCCATCCATCCATCCATCCCCCTATTTTCTCTTTCGCTTATTTTACTTGCTCCTATAATTTCGCATAATCTCCCATTCTAATCTGTGTATGTGCCTGCATGTATGTAGTATGTCTGTCTGTATGTACATATCTTTTGTCCAATCTCTATCATATGTATTTTTCCGCTTACTCTTGTTGTTGTTCCTGAATGGTGGAAAAGCTTTAAAATCTATAAAAAAAATTGTTCAGAGGAAAAAAAACACTTTCAACTTAACAAACCGAAGAACACTAAAAATGTATTTTATATTACTACCGCCAAGTTGCAAATTTAATGTGATGCAATGAAAGAAGAATGTAGCAGGGGCAGATATGGAATTGTTTGTCGTGATGAAGTTTGTGCATATAATTTTCTACGATAATATTGAGATTAAACGATCCTCCTCTTTTCAGTCCTTTGAGACTTTAATTATTACTTTGATCGAAGGGTGCAGCCGACATTGTCCATTGAGGTTATGCCGTTAGGCATGATGCATGCATTTGATGTTGGCGTTTTTCAACAACTGCCAACACCACCACTGTACTGCACAAAAAAAACAGAGAGTGAACGACGGAAAGACGAAAGCGGTTGCAAAAAATGTAAAGTTCTTCCCCTTTCCAAAAATAAATTTCTTAATTGCAATTTTCATTCGTTTTTGCAACGCATGCACATGTGCAAAATGCATTTTCAGCATGCATTATATTAATAATGGCATTGGTATACAAAACAATATGCAAATAATTGGACCATAAGTAAACTTTCATGACATCAACGTTCGTTTTAGTTGACTAGTACTAAAATGTTTTTCTTACGTTTACTACGTTGTCTTTGGTGTGCAATACATGCATACTAACTGATTGATGAGTCATGCATTTCTTTCATTTTCGCAAAATGCAATTTCACAATTTCCGGTAATGAAAGGCTTTTTTCTTTCTGGGGAATTGCAGCTCCAATTTTCTGTCGCCATCATCATCGTTGTTGGTTGAGTCAACCAAAAAGGAAATTCACTCACCGGATAATACTATACCGTAAGTTGATATGTCTGTATTGTATGCATAATATGTTTCCCCCTCTTTGTGTTTTTTCCATTCAGTGTCTTTCGTTGGCGTAATTTTTTTTCAAAACACAGTTCCACAAAATGCATTTCAAGTTTTCAATAAGCATTAATAAAAAACTATCTAGAGGAAAAGTTGCGTTAGATATACTGCAACTGTATGTAGCATATGACATGGAAAAAGTATCGTGTCATGCAATGAAACAACATGTTACTTTCAAATAATGAAAGTGCAACGATAATAATAACAAAAACGCACACCACACAATCATAGTTCTCTCTGTCTGCAATGCTACTGAAAAATGACA
Source organism: Lepidocyrtoides sp. E14 (assembly GCA_027743805.1). NCBI lineage: Eukaryota > Metazoa > Arthropoda > Collembola > Entomobryomorpha > Entomobryidae > Lepidocyrtoides > Lepidocyrtoides sp. E14. The sequence goes on along the minus strand of JAHZMZ010002966.1, from coordinate 15,607 downwards.
AAAGCTAATCACCACGACAGAGACCAAAAAATGTGACAGTAATCGTTAACGCTAATATCAGCAGAAAAACTATAGTAAGTTGATCCTTTTATGCTTGGAATTGGGATTCCTATCTTGAGAGTATACTATACTAACTATATACATTACCAAGTAATGCACTTTTAAGCTCTACCTACTAGCTATGCAGTAACCACTGAAAGTTACAAAATATTTTATATATGAACATGAAAATCATGGTGATGATGATGATGATGGTGTGGTTTGTCCAAACTGTGCTCTGGCTGTTCAAGATAACGAAAAAATTATTGGCCACTTATCCGTCCACTATTAGTCTTCAGAAAGTAAGTTCCGGTGGCAGGATGCTGGTTTCAATACTGTTTAACCTCCACTCTACCGATAACGCAGTAGTTGGTTCGACCCTAATCTCATGAACACACATACATTAATTACATGTCTCCATTACGTTTGTCTAATATTGTCATTGACTATACAAAACAGTTTCGTTATTGTACACGGCCGGTGTGTGTGAATGTCGTGTCTGAGAGCAACGGTGCTGCTGAATGCTCAACTCAGACAACACAGCACAGCTGGAGTCTTTTTGGCACTCTTGCACATTACATGCGATAGGATGTACTGCCTTCATGTACACTTACCAACAACTATTTTACCAACCAAGCACGCCACTTTACCATTGCACATTGGCCAAGGTCTTTTGGTATCTAGTAACCATCATGTTATACGAGAAGAAAATATCAAAATAAAAATATAAATTTTCTGTTTCTCACTCTCCTCTTCTGTTTGTTATCGTCTCTCAAACATGTCTTTGCATCACGACTGAGTATAAAGTTCAACTTGAAAAAAAAAGTTTAAAAACCATCCTTTCCCCAAGAAATTAATCCACCACCTCCACAGGATGTACACGCATTCATCCACAATCCAACCACAAACTAAATCATCAAGAATATCAGCTCTACTTAATCATTGTGACACACGTGATGACGAACGAATTATGCGTCAAGGGAATGAAAAGTGAAAAAGGCAACTGCTTCTGTTACATCCACCTATTCTTATCACGCAACAAATTTTTGACATTTGCCACCGTACTCATTTGTTCCTGTCCAATGCATTAATTGATTTCTAAAAATATGAGTTATGCACGTATTTTGTAACATATATAAGTTTATAGTATATGTACCTACACGATATCAGCATAGCAGGAGCCTGTATTTATGTACATAATGCCCTTTTGTTAAGTACTTGCACAAGTTTTGTAGTTTCATTCCAGCTACAAGATTTTTTATACTGACATATTATATCCCCCACCAAGATATTAATCTTATCAGGTTAAAAGATCAAACTGAACAAGTTTCAGCTCTTTTTTATAAAGCAGAACGATGCGGTCGGTCCCTAATCTAAAGTGAACTTATACAGCTCTAATGAAATAAGAGCTGACTTACTTGAAATATTAAGTCAATGTGTACAAGAAAACTACATGTTGTCTGCATTACCAACTTACTACACCACCATATGTTTGCTTGTAACTTCCGTCAGTCTTTTTATAATACATGCGCCTAACTGTTGCTGACTGAAAACGAAACTTCCATCTTTCTATACCTACACATATTATACCTACTATTCTCTTTCTCTCTTTCCTTTTGTACTCTCACTCTACTTTGAGATTCTTACAAAAATATAAAGAATACAGTCTTACAGAATCCTTCATTCACTGAAAGTACTTGCTACTTCCACGCAACTCAATAATATTTTTTTTTCAGCGCAAATAAATAGTACTTCATATTGTATGTATGTGGCAGAAAATTGCTACGTAAACTGAAACCAGATGAAAATGCCCAAGTTCTGTAAGCAATACATTTACTAGCGTAATAATAAGCGTGTCTACCACTTTTTGGAGAAAGAGATAGGAAGGCAAAAGCAGCAACAAACTTTTACCAGGTTGGTAAAGAAAAGTGTTTTTTGTTTGATCTTTCCCCTCACTCTCACCGCAGGTAAATCAACATTACATACGTATGCACACATACCACATACTACACTCCACTACTACTACTGCAAACACTTACTAGCATTAATACACTGTTCAACTTTCAATTCTTCTTTTCTTAAAACGAGAATAAGAGTGGCAGGATGATTTTAGTAATTTCGACAAAAAAAAATCCAAGCTTCTTTTTTTACCACTATCACATTTGCCTTTAGCATGAAAATCGGTTAGTTTTGTTTGTGTTGTACTTTGTAAAAGTGTATATATGTAGGTACTCCGATTGGTTTTATTTTTATTCTTTTCTACATACCACCATGAAACATAGTCAGCAAAAGAGCGAGCCCATTTGTTGGGAAAAATAATATATGACTTCAACTTTTTCTTTCTTTTCAACGCATCACAACAGCAAGCAAAGCGGCATTTTCTCTCTCTCTCACTCTCAGTCTGTGTGGAAGCAAGGAGAAAACATAATATTACTTTCTTCTTTATCTAGAGTTACTGTAATGGCAAAATTTCTGTTGCTGCTGTTTATGCTTAGACATATAAACTAAATTTATACTCTGAAGAAAAAATACTACATATCATAATGAAATGCCACAGGCTTTTGCTGTATATTCATTCATTCTTACGAAACGTTCGTACGCGGAAAAAAAGTAACAAAGTATACCTACCCAGTAATATCATCTATTTACGTATATTATATTCATCATCATCATCATCATGATCGCACATTTCCCTTCAAACAATCTAAAATCCCTTTATCCTACTACTAACTAGGCAAATGGTACACGTACCTACGCACAGATATGTTACCGCTCACTCAGATCCGAAAAGCACATTATCGAGCTAACTTCCGTAGACGCCCAATTTACTTAGCATCTTGTCTCATATAACAACCAATTTCCACAAAGATCCATCAAGGTTGCATTTCCATTTTCTCTTACTACTTATTTTCCTCAGAACACACAAATACAACCTCAAGCAACCGCCATGATCATCGTCATCATCATGATCATCAGACTACACTAAGCTACATTTTATTCCTCGTCATTCCATACAATCTCATGTGCAGTGATGAGAAGACCTAAACACGGGGAGAAGTAAGTGAAAACACTGCTTTTTCTTCTGCCAACACCACTGATATTACGGAGAATGAAAAGTGTACACACCGCACTGTATACTTTTGTATATTAGAAAATACAAAGAGCATTGCTGCATAGCTGTTTTTCTACAGTGTTTTTTCCTCACCGTCATCGGCTCTCTCCCTCTTTCTCTCTCCGTTTTTTTTTTTTTTTTTT
>JAHZMZ010002966.1:0-12216 GCA_027743805.1 Lepidocyrtoides sp. E14 | reverse complement strand
TTTTTTTTTTTTTTTTGTTGTTTGTAGGAGTGATTCGTTAGCTGCTAATATGTACCTTCCTGGTTTCAGTCTCTTTTTTATTTTCCCTACTGTTCTCCTATTCTCTTACTCATTCCCTTATTCAAACTTATTTACTCCTTTGATGTTTTTTTCTTCCCTGTTGTTGTTTTGTAATAGTGTATATGCGTCGCAATATTTTTCTGTTGCGCGTGGGTGATCCTTCTCCAGTACAAGTGTTGATGTATCACATGTACATACTTTTTTTCTAAATATAAGAATTCACTCATCGGCAACACTGTTGCTACTTCTCCTACTGCCATTTACAACTGTAATGGACATGCTAAATGTGTGAAGGGTAAAAGCAATTTGTCATACGTCTTAACAAACTCGTCATCATCATGAAACCCTGAAACATGTAAACATTAATATGGAATGAAATATGTACTTTATATATCAGATATATGTACCTAAATAATGTTTCATGTAGGTAGTAGCATTTTGTGGATTTCTTCCATTTCTTTTGAATGCGGTCTGTTGATATATTATATGCATGTAATGTGGCAGTGAATATTAGTGTGTGTGTTTTTTCATTCATGTGGTTTCACCAGAAATGGTCTTCAGTCTTCACACAAAACAACAACGGTCATCATCATCATCATCATCACCACTACACATGAAGTACAGCTGGAATAGGGTTGGGCTGGAAAAAAAATGTAAGTGCTCACGGGGAATAATATCATCAACATTATATTAGAAGAAGAGCAGTTCAACAGGTTTTAAATCAACTTCTTTTCAATGGGCAAAAGTGGTCATTAATGTGATTTACGGCTATTTAATGGACCCAAATAAATAGCTTCGTGTGCATGCTACATGTACATGTACGAGTGCTATTTAACAACGACAACGTATCAGTAATAACGGTAGTATTAATAATAATAATAATATCAATACTTTGTGTGAGTGAGCCCATTATGATGCTCAAGTCCATTACATTCTTTGTACATACTAAGAAAACTTACTTGCCTAACCAATATGAAACTAAAGCTGTTGCACAACGGATTACGTACATGCGTTGGTCAATTTACTTGAATGATATTACTGGTCAACTGTCATTCATTCGTTAATTTTGTTTCAACGCCCCGATTTCTTCACAATGAAAATATTAAACATGTAGTTGGTGTGAGTACTGATTTTCTTCAAAACTACACACAGAAAAAAATAATCATTCATGTATGTAGGTATTTGACCCTTTTTTGTTATTGAAAGCCTTAGTTCAAATACCAACAGGCTGATATCTTCCGGGAAGTATGCAAAAAGGTCGGACAAGTGTCAAATGAAGCTTTCACATTTTCATCTAGCAGGGATAATGAACCAAAGCCAACATATCATATGGTCTCTCATTTGTCAAGTTTAATTAGTTGAGTTCTCTCTAGTAAAGTGCTTTGTCAGTGCGTACGTTTTGCATTTAAAACTTGTTGGAATGCATACCTCAACTCCGCCAGTACAAAGAAAACTTTGTTAGCATTCTGTCCTTGTTCCATTAGCAATATTGAATCACTAATAGCATTTTGGACTTGTATTGTACTTAAATACACAAAGTGCATATGGTTGAAGGGCTTGAACTGGAATTGCGCAGAGTTTTCGAGTTCAGCACACAATTTTCAGTAAGCTATACGGAAAAGAACTCTACCTTTTCATTTTTAAACAAAGAAACAGTTCCTTTCTGAGATTTTTGTACAATTTACGTTTGTGTTTACAATATGAAATGTAAAAATGTCAACTTTAAAGAAATGTACCTAACTACATTTGAGCAGTGCAGTGTGAAGACAACTGTAAATTGTAAATCCTTTGTATCAGCCAATATGAGAATATTTTCCTTGTATTATTTTCCTGTTTACGTTGCCGTTCACGGGCATTCTTCTTTCAATATCATAAATAGACGAAACGGAGATAAATAGATGCTGCCTGTACTGCTGCTATGATCTACCTTTTATGCAGCAACAAAGAAAAGGAAGCACTTTAGCGCTTGGAGTTCCACCAAGCTATCTATCATCGCCCCTTTTTCACTCTCCTTTTACAACCAGTAGTGTGTAACCAATCTCTCTTAATTGCCAACAACCAATTCATCGAAAATACAATAAATGTTCTCAAATTTTTGTAAGCAATTATTTACATCTTTGTTGTTGAGAAGTGTGTACAATCACGCACACATTTTTTTCATTTTATTCATTAAGCTTCTTAAACCATGGCCAATTTATCAACATTAGTGATTCAGTCATAGGTACTCCATGATATTATGCTATGCTGTGTATAGGTAAATTCACATCATATCATATCAAACGCACCTAGTTTTGTATCATTGCATCGCTAAAACGATAGATGTATGCACATATTCTAGAAATGCTTTTACAAGAGAATCAATTGCACATTAGATAGGTATATACGCGTATAAAACGCTGAAGAAGGAGTATGTATGTTGTTGGATGGAACAGGATATACCCATTTACTTGATCATTAGTTGCACACATACTAGCACTACAGCACACATCAGCATCCATCTAAAAAAAGTGCCACAACAGATGTTAAGCATGAAACAAAAAAAAGAAGGGAGATTAAAGAAAAATTAATGTCACTTGTGCCACACGTTTCAGTGGCAAAATACAGAGAGCCTGACTTCTTAAAGTAGCTGAATGAGAAAAAGTAGTTTTTCATAGCTGTCTTACAGCTTGCTTACTTGTCTTTTCACCAAATGCTTGAAGTTTACTTGTAGTAGTTGAAAAGTGGAGAGAAGACCTAGGTAGAAATAACGTACTTTTTCAAGCAATATAATAGATTTGATGATCATTACCATCCATTATAAACCATTTTTATGTGTACACTTACAAACATTTCTGTTCGTGCCTGCTTGAATGTATTTGCGACTACTTTTCTGTGATGCGATTACTATTATTGCTTCTACAGCAAATATTACAATTTTTAAATGCTATAAGAGGACGGAAAGTGGTAGTGGTGATGCAATAACAAATAAGTTTGAGATTGTAACAGAGTTGTACGTACGCAATCGAAACTAAAATATTTTTCTTTAGGTGCCCCTTACATTTTTGCTCTCTTGTTTTCGAGCTTCGACATAAAAATATCTTTTCTTCAGAAGGCAAATATTATATGGTACAAATTATGGTCCCTTTAAAGCTGTCCGAGATATTTTAAAATCGACAAGATAAACAGACAAACAGAGTGTCTACAAAAAAGAACACGAACATTCATTTCAGTGGCATACAGCAGCAGGCATGGCTTAAGTGCTTTTTAAAGCCACTACAATTATTGCTACTCTTATTATGAAACTCATATAACAGAGTGATGCAAGTAGTGACGAGTGACGCATTTAGGAAACATTGTTATCAGTATAGGTTCGTGACATTCGATAAATAGCTGTTTCTATAAAGTAAACATAAAGCACGAAATCAAATGATTGTTGAACCATAAAGATAATGTCGTCAACAGAACATGAACAGAAAAATAAATGCATGATCTTTTTGGACTATATAATATTTTATAGGTTTGCGAGAAATTGTATAATTAACTCAGTTGCGGTTACCAGTATTTATCGATTCAGACTACTTTAAAGCGTACACACTTCTGCAGATACATGAACTGGAACTGAGAACGTGCCTTTTTTCCATACATGAAGAAACTTAGTATTGACACAGAATATGCTTGCATGTAAGTGTTTACACTTATGCATTTTGGATACACGACATGTAACGTACTTTTGTACGGTATAGGTACATTATGCATCTTTTTATGTTGATAAAAAAAATTCCACAATCATGTTACGCGCACGGTAGCAAAAGTCAAAAAGTTGTTCGTTAGCACGAGACAAGGCTTCCAAATGACTGCAAATTCCTTTCTTGTATTTTTGCAAAAACTTCCAAATGCTCCCGATCCTACAAGTTACACACCGTCTCGTCGTCGTCTCACCTTTTCACGGTCTGATTTTATCCGTAAACCCAACTGTAGCTGATGCATTTACATTTATACCTACTGTAAATACAAAAACTAGAGTGCTTAAGCAGATACCAAGTAATCTTTTCTCGCGTACATCAATCCCCAACTCGTCGCTTCTTACAGTTATTTCCTCCATTTAGCGGTATTACATTCTCTATAGGAAGATTCATACTGCTTTCTAGCATAAAATGTTGCTAATCTTGTAACCATCAACTTTTGTCATGTATTTATATGCATACTACATGTGTAGTAATATAGTGTCGAAAAACAAGTGCACATTTTCCTTAAAAGCAATATATTTCATAGTTTCAATGCTCTACAATACGCCATCAAATCTTCATTTATACCGCTTTGATGCACTTAAAATATGTTCACTAGGCACAAAAATATTTCTGTATAATTTCTAAAAATACCATTCACATGCATCCAGCAGAACGCACGACGGCACGGCCATAAAGCTCTTTAGATTTTCATACTAAATTATTTCATACTTCCCGTGTAACTATCTGACTGAACCCAGCTCCTCATCGTTGCTGCTACAGTGGAAATAGGCATGCTAAACATCCACCATGCTACAACAACGTAACGACCAACAATGTACTTTGCCCACTACCATACAAAATCTTATTAGAATTTGGCATTAGTCACGTAACATCAACTTTAGTGAGTTGATGAGTAGTACAGATTTATATGATACAAACCTACCTCTGCAAAAGAAAAAAAAAAGTTTTTTTTTCTCTGCTGTCAACATCATTTCTCCAAAGACTTCCTTTGCTCACTATCTCTTCTGTTACACCTTTGCGTATCAATGAACCGCAGGAGCGCAGCTAATGCGTACAATTGGCATATGCTATGGTATCTCTTGATTTTACGCAGATCAGAATATAAAATCTTACGTCGGAACGCCAAGTTATTACCAAACTGTTATATTCTCTTTTAGACTCACTGACTCGCCAACCTCGATGACGATAATAATACTTAGTAATACCCATGTTTTGCTTTATATGAGAATTGGCTGTCTGTAACCGTACAGTGCGTATGATTTTTTTTTCGTACAGAGAACAATTCTTGTAACAAAAAAAACAGCAGTTTGCTAGTGTTTATTATACACTACCAGCAAGAATTTTGTATATTGTAATATATATGTACCAAGTAATCGTAACGCAACTTTCGTTGCTGACTCTAGTGGATTAAAGGCAAGCGTTTATGGTAGCATTTTAATTCATTCTCTATCACATTCTCACATAATGACTGTGAAGACCATTAAAACTGCTCTTATTCGATTATATTATATATTGTACATATGAAATTGGCACGCTCACTTGAAAACTGTCATAATAATCCTTCCGTAGCCTTTATGACCGATCATTACCATTATGAAACTTAGTTTTGAAGGAAGGAAATGTAGTCAGCAAACATATTTTACACGATAAAATGTCCGTACAAAAAAGTTGGTGCTTGGTTTTAGCAACATCAGAGGTGGCATTCTAGATGTTAATGTCGGTGGTGGTGGCATGACAGTCGGTGGTAAATGTAAAGGTCGTTAATACTTCATCTATCCAACGAGGGCAAGTATAATAGTCATAAAACATTTTCTCATTCTAATTCACGCATGCACAGCTACTCCGCCTGTGTGTAGGCACCTCATCAGCAGAAAAAAACTGCTGCCTCTGAGGTCCCCATGAACATCCACACATATAATTCAATATAGCCTTTGAGCAATAATAATTTTAGTGGATTGAAGATGGGAATATTTCGTGCGTAGTTTGCAAGATTTGTATTTATTCATCTCACTCCCGAATTTCTTTTGAGCAATAAAAAGATAACTGCCGTGTGCGTCGCGGCACACTGCGACCGGTGTACGACTATAATATATAGTCTGCTGTAGACATCCAACCGCACACACATTGACAAATGCAATGAATGCCAAAATAGAAATTGATTTAAGATTTTTTCTTTGCAAAATATGAGCCACCTGCGAAGCAATATTATACTGTATATAACTTGTTTCGGTTTTATAAAACACTATTAAAAATAGCATTGAGTGAAATTGAGTCCATCGGGAAAAACATGGTAAAAATAATAAAAACAGTTAAAGAGTTTTAACGAGTAGCGACATATAAAATTCTCTACGGATTTTACAACTTTGTGTGCATGATGCTTACATGGCACAAAATGCAAAATATATCCAAACAGTATAAATTGCCATTGTAAGCAATCCCTCTTAATTCCTCCCCGTCGCCGCCGCCACTACCACCACCACCACGTGTTTATTTTAATTTTAAAAGCTTTCACTGTTGCTACATAGTTTATGTGACTACACACTACCGAGGAGCGAAAGTGTTCCCTTGCTCTTAATTATCTCGCTTTCAAATACACACAAGAAAGTAACCTTTCTTCCTTGCCTCATTGACTTGTATAATAAAAATGAGCGCCGTGGCTCTAAACAGTATAATTTGCTCTAACGCCACCACTACCACCCCACACACAACATTTTCCAGAGTTTTTAAGCATTGTGTATATTATGCTTGCTCATTATATATAACAAGTCTCTGCAGATCACTCTACTTTTTTTTATACATGCCTGCATTCCGTTTCCGAGCAAGCACAACAGCTTAAGCATTCTTTTTGTATTCTTCTCCGTCTCTGCTGTTGGGCCAACAGAGAGGAATTAAGAGTGGTGCTAATGTCAGCCCAATGTTTTTCTAAACAGCAATAAAAATGTTCTACTCATCCGTGTCACATTTTATACAAAAGTTCTCTAGCAGAGTAAAGCCCAAGTCTAGCAATAACAGCAATCTAACAGTGCTAGGGAAAGAAGGGAACTGATGATGAAAATGAATTAAAGGAAAGAAAAATACATGTTGGATGAATATATATATGCCCGAGTCAGATACAATTTTTTCGACATTTTATTTGCTTTGTACATGCTTACTTGCTTACCTTGCATCATAAAACATTTTGTTTTGTGAAGGAAAAGATACAGCTAAACTTGTTCAAATAAAGTGAAGGAACTGAGTATGTGTACTAAAAATAAATAGGTAATGTGAATTTAGTCAGTGTTCGCTAGTTGTAGTACTTGAACATTATCATTGTGTACAAATACCTACTGCAACATTGAATTTGTCTAACAAACAAGGATAAAAAATCATACATTATACGACCTACCTTTTATTATACAGCCACACGACTAATCCTTTATTTCTATCATTTCCCTTCCGTCAATGAATCAGCGAATAAAACTGCAAAACTTTTCTACGGAAATATAAAAAAACAAATGTGTTTTCTCTCCCTCCTGTTTCTTTTTAGAACGCTCAAGAATTTTTTTTTCTGTAAGTTTCTGCTGTAAACTACTACCTCATTTCCCAAACTTACTTTTTTACTTGAGGAAAACTTGAGTGAGGCACGCAACAACCATTGCAATTGTACAAGTACATAAACAGCACAAAGAGGAGAATGCGAAGGAGAGAAAATCCGAAAAATTTAACTCGATGCAATAACGCTACCACCACCATCACCAGGCATACCGCACAAAAACCAGTATTATAAGAAGTAACCCGCTGTTTTTGTAGCTTCACTTACTCACTCACTACTACTACTATGCTCTGTCTGATCTACCTCATCTACTTTTCTCTTCTTGAGCTTCTGCTTGCTCAACTCTTGTTGTTAGCATATCTGTGAGGAAAATATAGTCCTCCGTCCCATTACACAGCCATAAGAGTTGAACCCTCGTCATTAAATAGCCCACAAGGGGCTACTGTAAAATCGGAATACGACCTGCCGCCATTGTATTGATGCAGGTGGCCGTCCTCTTCCTCCTCCACCTCTTCCCCTCTGCCCTCTCTTGTCATTATACTTAAAATACACACACACACACACACATATTACCTACATATCTATATCATCTTTTGTAAGGGTAGCATTTACTAAATACAGACGCATTCCGTGTTATTAGTACATTTACAAATACTACTCATACGCTCCTACAAAAATGCTTTTAGTCTCGTTCTCTCCGAAATAATCAGGATGAAAGATAGGTTTTTATAATCCTGACAAGTCCACCGTCCTTTTTTTTTGCTCGCTCATCCCAAAGAAATTGAAAACTCCAACAGAAGCAAAAAGACAGACCATTTTGAAGCCCCAGCTTTTTTGCTCGCTCATCCCAAAGAAATTGAAAAATCCAACAGAAGCAAAAAGACAGACCATTTTGAAGCCCCAGCATACCATCATCCATATACATAATATGGACTATTTCATTTCGTGCCGAAGTTACTATTACAAGAGCATCATCTTTATACAACCTTTTTAAAGTATGCGCATACACATTACTGGAAGACCGTTAGAAGCGACATGATATATATACCCAAAAGGAGCTAGGTGTACAACATTATAGCCCACAGGTTTCACTTTTTCCGAAAAAGAAATGTTCAATGATGTTCTTTTATAGACTTGGTTAGTCGACCTAGTCGACCCTCTTTCACTTTATTCCTACTACAATATTATACCATCTCGTCTGTTACCTTCTCCTCTGCCTTTGCCAATGATTCTTCTATTTTCCTTCTAAACTACGACCACTTCTCTAAGGGGTTTTATTTTTACGTTATTACTGTAGTACACCAGAAACCAATCTACTCAAACTTTCATTCCCAAGGCGGCAGACCAAACTTTATTATCATAGCACACTCTCATGCCACGCATAACCGTCCTAATGTGTCAGGCGATGGGATGCGATATGCCGGCGACCGGAGAAGTTTTGTAAATGCAATATGTGCAGCATTATAATAACAGAGTTAGTCAGCGGGAAAAATAAAAGGGACACGAGTTGTATAGCAGTCGTTCGTTGTCGTAATAGTAATAACATCTAGCAGCACACCTTTTTCTTTACCTTCCTGTTTAATATCACTCATTCACTCCACTTAACTTGCTTGCTCGCATTATGGCAGTGAAGGAGAAGAGGACGAAATTGCATTTTACATCGTTGAATTACAAACAATCATCCTTTTTATTCTTATGATCCCAGGATTGTCATTCATAAGTTTGTAAGATTGACCCAACAAATGCCACAACTAAGGCAGTTTACTCTCATTCATTGCCATCAAAAATGGAAAAGAAGAAGAAAAAAGTACACAGATATTTGAGCTCGGCTTCTTCGCATAACATGCCGGGATCATAAAACGACAATATCGATGCCATGCACATACACACGATAATATCCTTTCCCATTTAGTTACTCATTATCACAACGCCAAGATTGGCATTTTAAAAGTTTCCAATAGCTCTACCCCTAGAGAAGGAATTAAATGACTTTGTTTGATTACAACAAAAATTTCACCCTTTTACACACGTTAATTTTCTTGTAAAACCTCCATTTAATTACATATAATGGTGTTGATCAAACGGTTATATCAAAAGGCATACTATGCTGATATCCATAATATAATAGGCGCTTGTTCAGCCTTCTTCTTCAGGCAAGTCAGAAAATAGAGTCTGTCATCATTATCACGATTTTGAGATCACACGTGTATGTGAGCGAATGAACAATTCTTATGGGCGAGACATGACTAATAATAAAAAAAATAAAAATAGCACCAACAAACTGGGTGAATTGAGCAAAATGTTTCCTCTCTGAAGTGATTAGATTTACCCAACGAATCGCAGTCATATTTTCTCCCTCAAAGTTTTTAGCTACTTTTACCGTCACCATTTTTCTCCAGACGGGCCGATTTAAAGTAACGTTGTATAGTCTAGAGGGAAATGTTGTTTGAATCATGCCTTTTTTGCTTTTTCCCATCAAACATTAACCAACCAGCTGCAAAATCTCTGACATTTATAGCCAGCTCTCTTTCTCTGTGTTGCGGAATCATATGTATACCTAATGATAATAATAAGTAGTGTAACAAGAAAACGTGTATAACTTTGTGCCATTTTCCGTCTTGTCTTGAGGAAAGGGGCGTAAAACACTAATGAATGCCTGCACAATATACTTACTTACCTTCCTTTTAAAAGAACACGCGCTTCATATATATGCATACGTATTTTTCACAACTATGGTGAATATCCAGCAGCAGACATGGAAAACTAAACAAAACGCGTAAAACACGAACGTGTGTTGCAACTCTTTCGACAGTCCTTGCGATATCGGCACTGGCAGTTCAGTCGTGCCCTGATTAACTCTTTATTCTCATTCACAAAGATATAAATCGTATGCATATAAAACACTTATTACGTATTTACCATACCGCAAACTCGTGCACTTATACATACACAATACATATATGACATATCTACCTACCTTCTGAGTAAAAATCTCTAATAGTACTAAAGATCATGTTCCATAAGTTTTAGCTTTCCAAACGAATGAAACAAAGCAGCGTATAGAGATGTACGTCAAGTTTGCTGTTAAAAAGAAGGCGTAAAAAGACGACATTCGGATTCGACTTCCAGTCAGCTTATATGAGTTTCTTTATACTGGCCGACTAGCTTAAATAACTTCATTTCTGTCTTGTCAACATCCAGACTGAACTTGAAAAAAGTACAAAAAAATCTCTCTTTTACTATTTCTTCCCACGAACTGGGTATTGTCTGTGCCTATACCTACTATTATAAATGCAAGAGCAAACATACTTCATCCTCATAAAATAACGACCATGAAAAAAAAGATACGGAACAGCTAGAAAAGGACTTTGCATGCATATGTACATACATACACGACCAAAAAAAAAAACAAGTATGCTAGAATCTTATATGAAGTGATAAACATCAAATAAAACGATCTCCACAATAGGGACATGAGTAAGCTTTATAGGATAGGAATTTACTAGTTGGTTGAAAATGTAAACAATCCAGAATATAAATATAATAATAATAATAATAATAAATGTCTTATCCCTCAAGCGTAAGATTATACATACTGTGTCCTGTCTAACCACTACCCACGCATCTAAATTTGAGCAAATTTATAGTGTGTACCTACATACGCGTAGACATCGTTTTGTTCAAACATGGAAAAAAAAGATCCACATGCTGGCAGGCTACTTTTTAAAAATAAATTTTGCAATTTGTATTTCCACAAAGAATACAAAATATCCACACAATTTCATCATTTACTTTCATGCGTGCCATATATCACTTTCACCTATTTATATTCTGTGGTATGCAATTAGTAGGTTTATGCCTTGTACAAGTTCTGCTAATACATGCATGCCAATGGGTAAAGTGCAAACATGTAAGCAGTTCATCATGCAAAATCACTTGCCCTAATGGCATAACTCAAACTAGTTTCTCGTGCGACTTGTCAACTCATTGCAAACGCCATCTTCTTAGTTCTCACTTGGAAAAATGTGAAAACCCCATGTCCCGACAACAACCTTACTTTGCTCTTGTTTTCAAAAGCTCGACATTCGTACCAGTACATATACCAATCACCGCACCACCATCACCGTCATCCCTGCTTCTTCCTCTTTTCTTATTGTCTTAGCGACATACTGACTGGAAAAAGTGGAAGAGAAAATACAGAGCATGGAATCATGTTATGGCTATCACTGCCACCACCACCGTTGTTACGAATTGCGGGATGAAAAAGTCGTTGTGTATGCACACTACGTATCTTTCTAATACAATCGTATATATTTACAATGGATTTATTCTTTCCTAGACCAATGTACATAATTCCGCCACCACCAGTATGCAAGGTAGTATAAGGAAAGAGTGGGAAATGATATAAATATACAGATATTATTGCAAGAACAAGTTAGTCCATTATAATATACCATGAGTGAAGTAGTGTTTGTTAGCATTGCTCACTTTTACCAATTGTATGTTTATATATTATTCTGGTTGTTGCTGTGAAGTAAAGACCCTTTCCATCCATCCCATCTCATTCCATTTGTTTTTCGTATTCCAATTGGGAATTTAATAATAAATAACTGGTAGAGCGTACACCCAGCGAAAAAAAAACTTCTATTATATTATGTCTCCACGAGCTATACCATTGCTGCTCACTGACTGCCAACTTCATTCTTTTTTTTGTATACATAGCCACCATCTTGCTGCCTTTGATAACTATTATATTCATACTGAAAAATAGTGGAATAAAACAGAATTTTGGTTGAAATGACTGAATAGAACGTAGTTTTGTTTATCTTCTCCCGCGTCTTTTTTCTCTTTGCTCCCTCTTCTCTTGCACCGCTCCAAGATCGCCACACCGCACGA
>JAHZMZ010002965.1:0-12161 GCA_027743805.1 Lepidocyrtoides sp. E14 | reverse complement strand
AGAGAAGTAGTAGTAATCAGGATTGAGCAGTTTTATTGCATCTGCTTTCCTTGGCACAACTTTTCGTTTCTGTCGTGCTACTGTTATGTACGTACGATCGCTTTTATCTAGAGTGATAAGAGGATTTAGTTAGGGATTATCTTATTAAGTGGATTACGTTATGATTATTACCTCTTGCACAATGAGAAGTGTGAGTTGTAGGAGGATTTTCTGCTAATCAAGCTGTTGATAAAACTTACATTTGGAGTTTGTAGGTAGGGATAATCATTCTCTGTCGAGTTGCTCATAGTACGTTGCTGGTAATGTTGTAAATCCCAGTGGATGTTGTGTATAAATTGGACAGTTTATTGTATATATTTTTTGTAGAAGAGGAACATTGCCCCATGAGCTTTTTATGAGATTAGTGACTTTTATGGTTTCTGTGATAGCTATATGCTTATTGACTGATGATTAGCTAATTCGGCTTACTGCAATAATCTCTAATCTGTTTATGTAGTAATTTTAATACGTTAATTGATCATGAGTAGTTTTTTAATTGTTGCTTGTGTGTGTGTTTATTTAACAGGTTTTAGTACTGGGAATACTAATTGTGATTCAAAAACCTGTAAAACAAAGTGGATTTGATCAAGCGTTGGCGTATTGCTTGTCAACTCTTGCCATTTTTATGGTGTCAGAGGACATTAGCATATTGCATTACTGTAATCAAGATGTGACAAACTATCCGTGATTGTTTATGCGGTACTTGACAGTTGTCGCTTTAGTGGAGGAAGTTACTCTTGTAACTTTGATTGGTCTTGTAAACTCATAAAGTAACTTTTTAGAAGTTGTAAAAATGGTGTTATTAATCGGCGGAGTGAAAGTGGATGAGGTACCCACCGACTCTAGCACCTTGTACCTTATGGCCCCACATCTCAAGGAGCCTGGATCTCTTTTTGCTGCATCTATGCAGAAACACTTAGGACCTATGGGACTACTGTATGTGTCACAGAGAGAGTTTGCAGCGCTCAGTCCTCACGACAGTAAGTCAATACGTTCAATGTGTAATGTACCTCATCCTATGGCGAGTTTTCTGCTTTAAATTACTTTCACACGATGCCCCCGAGTTGAACATCTTTTATCTTTTTACAGAGAATATCAGCATTGTAGCCACTGACGGGTGTACAACATGTCTCACGCTTATCCTAAGGCATCCAAGTAAGCATGGGTTTTTCTATGCAATATACATGTTACTCGTGGGCTTATGCTTCCATTCTCCTTCAGATAAAGAAACTCGACGAAAATGTCAATTCAAATTTTTTTTGTGTAGCTTCTGGAGCTGTTGCTTTCGGTCACTTGGAACATCTCTGTGTAGATGGAATCTCTGCTATGCTGAGTAGGTTACAAGACTTGAGTGCTGGTTACTTTGATCAAGGGCCAGTCCACATGCACATTTATGGGTCCTTTTCAGATGGTCGGGGATATGGAGAAGACCTTATTTGTGCAGTTCTTCGTGAGTAGCTCTAATATTTCCACACGCTCTTGTGTATTTTCTCAGTGTTAACCTTTGCCTAAATTGAATTTTTTTGAACAGACTATGTTCATAAGCTACAATTTGAAATAGATCTAGTCGCTGCCTGTGTTGGCATTGTAAATACGGTTCAGCGTGGGGACATACCGTGGCCTATTGTTTACGGTGTAGGTATAAATATCAAGACTGGAGAGATTTTTCCTGCTACCGTGTTGGACAAAGGGCCTGACATTCCTCTTAGGCATGCTAGGCTTATCACTGGTACACATTCGGTAAATGAAAAATGCAGTGGATTCGATATTTTAAACCTACTATTTTAAAACCTAAACCGAGACTGTCCGTAGAAGAATTAATCAGTAAAAATGATATTTCAGTTACTGGAAATATACGACTATGTCTCTGGTCTCTTGAGAATTGGTCCTTTTCACTATCAGCCAACTAGATCTGCAGAATTTATGCTTCAACAGTCTGATGAGTTCCTTCTCCAACATTTGTCCTCTTCTCCAGAGGTTGAGGCATCTTACGTCGTGTCTGAGGTTTGTTACCTTTCTCGGTAAAAGAGAATTCAATAATGCAATTCTCATTTTGCAAAACTCATGTAAAGCTAATCATATTTTCTACACTTATTTTAATTACAGATCAAGTCTGCTATAAAGCACATTCTTGATCATCCCTTCCCAGAAATCACCATTTTCCCTGATAACCGACCCCATTACTACAGGAAAGATGAAAATGGTCACTGGGTTTTTGTACGTCCGTTTTTGTAAACTTTCATGAAAACATAATCGTAACTGGGAAATTCTCATTATTTCTTTCCTATATTTTTGTTCACAGTACCAGTAATCAATCATAGTTCTACTCCAAGTGAAACTCAAACATGTGATGCTGAATTTCTTTCTAGACAAGTACTTAATTTACAGATAGTATATCCGTTTTAATAGTACAATGGAAGATTGCGTAGATTTAGGATAGAAAAAAGAGCACAACGTATAAACGACTTGAAATAAATGTACTTAATTTTTATTATGTTTAAAACTACCTGCTCCCCGTTTCGACAATGTCTCGTTTAAGGTTATTGTGATATTTTTATTACAATTTACAAAAAAAAAGTTTACTTTGCCATCTCGCACGTCCAACCCCTTTTGGTCCACCTGTTACAAACACACAGCCTTTATCAATGACAATCCTTTATTTTCTAGCTGTTCGGTAAAAGTACTTATTTTGCTTACTTATAAAAGTAGCTAGTTAAGTTCAAAACAGGAAACCATTTTACGCAAGCAAGCGAGATTATAACCAGGAGAGAAAACTGCATGTTAAATATGGCAAGTGAGCGAATTTGTAAATTATCACACGTGTAAAGCACAGAAAGTATGTAAATAAGTCATTGTTTCTGTTTTGTAAAAAAAAACTGTTGTTGTTTTTATCTAATGCTGTAGAATTGTATGTTTTAGCCTAGCATAAATAATTATAGGTAGGTAAGTGAATGGCCATAAATACGGCTCTTCTGCTGGAAAATGCCAAAAACTATTTTGTCGATAAGTGCTATATATTGTACATAAACTTGTACTATTAGTTTATTTTAAGTGTTGAACATAATAAGCACGAATCTGACTGTGCATAAGCTTTATAAAACGACAATTCACTTTTATGAATATTATAACTTATGAATGACTATTGTGTGTGCTTGTGTGTATAAAATGACTAATTGTTTTGGAAGAATTATATCTGATAATAAAAATGCGTGGCCTTTTCGGCCCTTTATTTCGCAAGTCACTGTAAATAATTTTGACCATGGCTATCCATTGGGCTTGTTTCAATTTCAAGTTGGTTTGCGCTTTCCTGGTTGTTGAAAAATTGTTAGAAATCATTAATACCATTTAATATAATAACATTTACGAATAATTTCTAGATAGCCATGAAAGAATTTTGTAGTTGTAGTTTGATGCCCTTTCATGCGCTGCCACTCTAACTGGAACTTTCGGCTGACCATTACCGATCTTTTCGTACAGTAGCTTCTTCTCATGCATGCCCAAACAAACTTGTTTATATTTTATTTTTGAACGTTGGATTTTGTTCTGGAATTTCAGTTACTACTCCTAAAAATAAAGTTTGTCGTAATTGGTTAATTTTCGCAGGGTTATTTATTCATGATTCATGAGTAATGCATTAATGAGTAAGTCCAAGTGAAAAACACTTAATCCACAGGGATTCAGTCATAAACTTCCAACACATTATTGCTCCCATTTCTCCAACATTTTTTTCAAACACATATTGCGGTCCTGTCCATAAATTATGTAGTATGCTTTCACTAATTACTATCTTCATTTAGAAAAGCATTTTATGCACATTATGTTTTCATTGATGAGCAGTGATTAATACCAATCAATTGTAAATTTTCATTTGCTGCATTTTTCTTCACTCAACTGTTTCTAATTTTCTGGCTCTTTCTGAGCACTGCAAACTTTACCCCACCGTCGCACAACGCAAATTAATTAGAACCAAATTTATTTATGTATGTTTGCTTTTTGACAACATGCCAGGTGTGGCGAGTGTGGTGGTGCGTCATCTTCAAGTTGAAGATTTCAACATCGTGATTCATGATTTCCTGAAATAAAAACCGGTTCAGTGCTCAGATACATCCAGCAGCACAATGCGGACCAGCTATATGAAGTCGACCGCCCCTCAGCGTAGTATCGTTTTTGCTGTAGTGAGGAATGAACCGTTTTTGGATGGAAGAGCATGCAAGAGAATTCAACTAGGAACTTATTCAATTCACTTTTTGAATAACTTCTCGTGTCAGTCAGTTCCATCTTTGATTTGAGTATTAAAGTGTTTTTTTCAGTTTGCAGGTGCCTATTTATGCATCCCCAGTTAGTGCATTCTGTCAGCATTCTATATTCATACATAGTGCTTGATTTTTGTTCATATATTTATTATATTTCCTGTCAGTCATAATTTTACAATATTATAATAATGACAGTTTTATTTTATCTAAATGATGATAAGCGTATATTGAGGATTATCATATCAAGTGGATTACGATTTGTACGTGCATAATAAGGATAGTTGTACGAGGATTTTATATTAATCAATCCATTAACAATATGTACGTGCATTTCATTCGGAGTTCTAACTTTCCTTTGAGATTTACCACCACCACTATCTACTGAGAACTGACAACTGACTCACGTCGGTGGTTGGTAAAGTTTGTAGGTGCGAATGGGGTATTTATTTACACAATTCATACAGGAAGGATCATTACGTACGTCATTCAAGAAGAAATGAAGGAGACAGTATGTATGTATGTATATACATCAATGTAGATCTTCATACCATGAATAACGGAATTTATATGCATTGTCGAATTTTGAACCGCTCTTATAATGGTATGTGAAGGTGAGTTATGTGATGTGAGCTAAGTTTATGTCTAAACAAAGTGAATCAGCTCAGAGCAGCAGATAAATTTTTTACTTATTGACTCTCCGTCCACTAGTATTACTCATCATCACATCACGTATCATTTTTCATGGTGACGGAAAACGTTAATTTTTGTTCTAGAAGTGCAGTGAAGTGAATAATGTGGTGACTAACGACGTTCCATGTTCGTTTGGGAATGGCTGTTTTTTTAACCAATTATTAGTTGTGTTGTAGTTTTAGTGGAGAAAGCGGCTCTTTGATTTGTTTCATGAAGTAGCTAGTTTGATTTTTTGGAAGTAAAGATGGTGTTATTAATTGGTGGAAAGAAAGTTAATGAAGTGCCCCACGACTCCAGTACTTTGTACCAAATGGCCCCGCATCTCAAGGAGCATGGATCTCTTTTTGCTGCTTCCATGCATAAACAGTTAGGACCTGTGGGACTATTGTTCGTGTCACAAAGAGAATTTGCAGCGCTTAGGTCTCATGATAGTAAGTCCAAAATCTCCAAGATTTTTGAGTCTGCATCTAATATTTCCATTTTTGTTTTGCCTTGTCATATGAAATATCATATTGAAGCCTGAAACATTCCGTAAAGCGAAAATGTTTGTGTTGTTTACAGAGAATATCAGCATTGTAGCCACTGACGGGTGTACAACATGTCTCACGCTTATCCTTAGGCATCCAGGTAAGCATATATTTACCTACATACATGTAGAAGATACGTGTAGGCATGTGTATGTTGTTACTCGTCTCGGGAGCTCATATTCTCATCTGTGTCTCTTTTCTTGAAGACAAAGAAATGCTGCGTACGCCAATATTGACAATTGTTGCATATGAATGTATTTCTTTATATGCAGCTTCAGGAGCTGTGGCTTTTGCCCATTTGGACCGTGCCGGGGATGGAATCTCTACCATGCTTAGAAGGTTACAAGACGTAGGGGCTGGAGATTTTGATAAAGGGCCAATCCACATGCACATTTATGGGTCCTTTTCAGATAATCGGGGTTATGGAGAAGAACTTATTTATGATGTTCTTCGTAAGTACCGTATTTATGAGCCCCGTTTTCTTACAGCGAAGTGTAATTTGCTAATTTTAAAATTTTTTTAACTTACCCATACTTTTCTACAGACTATATTCAAAAGGAACCATATGAGATAGATCTAGTCGCTGCCTGTGTTGGCATTGTAAATACAGTTCAGCGTGGGGACGTACCATCACCTATTGTTTACGGCGTAGGTATAAATATCAAGACTGGAGAGATTTTCCCTGCCACCGTGATTGACAAAGGACCCGACATTCCTCTTCGACATGCTAGGCTTTTTACAGGGTCACATTCGGTAAATTTAAAATGCATAATATATTCAGTATTTTAAAAATCTAACACAAATATTCCAAATTGGAATTTCCAATATCGGAACTGATGTTTTCTGTACAATAAATCAATTATATAAGTAAAAATTATCTTATATGTATTTCAGCTACTGGAAGTATACGACAATGACACGGGTCTTTTGAGAATTGGTCCATTCCATTATCGACCATTTAGATCAGCAGAGTTTATACTTGAGCAGTCTGATGAATACATTCTCCAACATTGGTCCACTTCTCCGGAAGTAGAGCCAGATTACTTTGTCTCTGAGGTACGTGAAGAAAGGAGAAAGAAAACTAAAACAGTTTTTATATTTCATATCTAGATAATAATTTGTGAATGTTATTTTACAACAGATGAAGTCTGCAATAAAGCACATTATTGATCATCCTTACCCGGAAAGGACCATTTTTCGTGATGACCAACCCCATTACTACAAGAAGGACGAGAACAGTCACTGGGTTTCTGTACTTCTTGATCCTTTTCAATTCGATAAACACAATTGAAAGAGGAAAGTTTGTATGATGAATATGAAGGATGTACACAATGTGTCAATACAATATAATGCAAGCACAAATATACTTGAAATTAACATGCAAGTGCACAAATAAATACGATAAGGGGAAATATTTTAATCTACTTACCTATACAAGTGGCAAACGTTCAAAACATGAAACCGATTCACAAAAAAGCGAGATTATATATGGTGCTAAATTGTTATAAATAAAACAATAAATGTATTAAATGCTGTGCATATATGATAAGCATGTGTCCGACTATGGGTAAACGTTTAGAAATAATAACCGTTGAGGACTGTAATAGTGCGGGCAAAAGATTAACGAATTGTTTTGTTGTTAGAAATTTATTTGATGATAATAAAAATGTGATACCTCTATATTCGCAAAAAAAGTTATTGAAAATAATGTGGCTATTAATCACAATCAGCTCAGCATTTTATGTGTCTATTTATTCAGAGATTGATTACATGGACAATTTGTGTGTGTTCGTTAGTAATTTAAATTGATGAGCGAATTTTGTAGTTAGGTTGATGGAATGCCGCTGACTTGGGTTGTCGACATACCGTTGTTGATTTCTGCTGACGACATACCGTTGTTGACTTCTGGTGACGATATACCATTGCTGACTTGGGTTGTTGATGGACCGTTATTGTCGTTTTCTTCAACAGTGTCTATAGAACCTCCACAGCAAGCCCATAACCAGTTTCTTCGTCGTACTTTTTCACTTGCAGAAATACTTGCAACTTCGGCTTTGTTGCTGTTGAGTTCATCTTCAGAGACGTTTTCAAACTCGGAGCAATCGGTGGTTTCCCGAAGTTTTATGTATTGGTGAGTTATGTCAAAGTTACCCACGTGAACAACACGAAATCCGCTAGGATCATTGCCGAAAGGTGCTCCAATGGCTGATGTAACTACTTGTTCTATTTCTTTATACTTTCCGCCCGCATTTTTATGGTAGTGTCCACAAAATATGTAGCGAACCCCAGCATTTCGTAGTTTTTCTAAAAGCAAGAGTCGCCTTTCTTTGGGAATGTTGCAATATTGAGTGTCCTCTTCTGGGTTCTCACCAAAGAAAGGAATGTGTTGGAATATCACTGTTAACAAAATTAAGCATGAATGTTAGTGTATTTACCCTTTAAAATTATTTCAAATTATAACATTTTGACTGCAATTGATTAGTGATAACCAATACCAATGAATTTTGCATTTTCATCCTCTACATTTTCGTCAATCCATTTGTCCTGCTTTTCAGTCTCCTCTGGAACTGCATCCGGTGCAAAGAAGAACTGTGAATTGAGCACAATAAACTTCACCCCACCGATCCAAAATGTAAAGTAATCAGGACCAAAGTCTTGTCTGTATTTTGCCAACGACTCTGGTGTGGGAACATCACCAACATCATGATTTCCTGGAGCAAAAATCAGCTTAATTTCAGGATCCAACTCTTCGCTAAACAGCTTCATAAAGTCGGCAAACTGTCGGTCCCTCAAAGTATTGTCGTTATTATTGAAAAACGGAATGGCAGTTTTGTCGAATGGGAGGGCATCTAGCATGTCACCACAAATCACAAAAAATTTTGGCTTGGGACACATTCCATTCACTTTTCGAATAGCTTCTCGTGTCAATGTCATCTCTGGCTTCCATGTTGGAGTGGATTGTTTCAGTTTGCAGGAACCAATCATTCCAAACTGTGGGTCGGCTCCGAGAACAAAGGTAAAAGGACCATTCCAAAGCAGCTCAGCATCACTAAAGTCCATTTGACTTATTGCTGCAGAGGAGAGAGATGGCGCGTTGATAACAGTTCCTGAATCCGCCTTGAACTCCATTTTGAAATTTTAGGAAATATGTAAGCTTGTAATTTTGATCAGGTAATGATATTTTCAAATGTGTGAAAATTATATTTTTAAAATTCTGTAGGCCACTCCGCTACAGATCAGTTTGTCTGAAAATACTAATCTGCGGTGGTCTGGGGAGTATTCTCATGTCATATGTCAATTGCAAATTGCAACTTTCATTGGAAATCATCAACTGTTATTATTTTTCTACGGGTAGCATATCGTAGGCAACCTAAATTTTTCTTGGAGAAGAAGCAGATTCCGTTGCCGTTACAATACAAGATGGCAAGATTTTAGAAGACCATCGTTGCTCAAAACAATAATTTTATTATCTGAAATCTAGTTTTTCAAAGTCGTGTTTTACAAACTGTTGTACGCAAGCAAAAATTTTGTAACGTGCTATTAGCTATCGTCTCCTGTGTATCTGACGAGCAACAAAAAGCTATTTAAATTTTCACATCGTTATCAAGGTCATAATTGCGTACTGAACAGTAAAAAATGGAATTTTGGTAGTGTTTTCTACGAATTACAGATAGTGTTACGGTACATGATCATTAATATTAATATTCATCATCATCGCTGTGTATGCAATAAACATCAGCAGAATTCTAGAAATAAAAAGCTTCTGCCTTTAAGGTTTTCTACGAATTACAGATAGTGTTACGGTACATGATCATTAATATTAATATTCATCATCATCGCTGTGTATGCAATAAACATCAGCAGAATTCTAGAAATAATAAGCTTCTGCCTCAACTTAATCTCTCATTCAATTAAAGAAAATAGTCGGAAAATGAAACTTATAGATTGCACCTCCAAACAGTTTGTTTATAATGTTTCAATAGATTTATATGAACCCACCGCAAAAAAAAAAACAGTACTTTAATGCATTTATGTTGCGTGTAAAAATATATTTAGCTAACTTTTCCCACACAACTCCCATATTTTTAAGACATTTCATAACAGAGAGAAACGGTAATACCTAATTAAAAGGCTATTTGATAAATATACATACGAAAAAGTTCACCAGTTTCATTATAAAATGTAATAATGGTAGTACGTGGCAAGCAAAGTCAGCAAACAGATTTTTGCTTGTACACAAAATGATTACGATCAAAAAAACGACGAGTAAATGTTCACCGTAATGATGCGACTGGGATTTTTTTTGCATAGATATAGTTCGTTGATATATGCATGTGTGCAAGTCAAGCTTTAATAGTGAAGTTTATTACATCTTGAAAAATAATTTCCGTTGTAAATACGTATTTTTGTATAAAATGGTATTGCGCACTTTTACTTGCAATCAAATTATATATCTTAAAAAGTGCAAACTTTTTTTCCACGAAAATGTTATTTTTTTGCGAAAAAATAAATGTTGAATCTTCTCTAACAATAATTAAAGCTATTTGAAGTGCTTGCTTGTGGCATAGCCATGATATCTTTTTTTATGAAATGACATGATCATCAATTTATTATTCACTTCTAAAGCCAACAAGTCTGCAAGCCGTGCCAGACTAACAGTCATTTTCCAATTTCGAAACTTTCTTTCTATAATGCATATATTCTACATCACATTATTTTCAACAACATCTCGGTATGTTTTTGTGTATAAGTGTTTTTTTTTCTGGGAGGTTTTAATGTTTCCAAAATTATTTATCGAAACAGTTTTGTTATTTACTGTCGTTTGCTGTATAGTTGGCACTCGATCCAATCCCATGAACCCTCTTAAACCTGACAAATAATCTTATCGTCATCATCGTCTACACACAAGGTTTATGTGTATGTAGTAATAAATAACTACTGTTTTTTTATATAATGATAATGCACTACTTACACTAGTTATTAATAGGAAATTATTCCACTCCACCTATAAACCTGTGTATTACAAATTCTCCGATGAGACGCTTCGATGAAGAAGTTAGTGGCAGCGGCAGCATAGCACCAGCATAATATATTTAGCATTTATAATAACAACGTGACCAGTCTCAACTTTTATTGCATTATTTTTTCTGCCATGTAGGTAGGTAGATAAGAAAATAACCGTTGAGCCTGAGCCTCTCTCTCACATAAATAAAGTGAATAAAAAAATTTTATTATGTTACTTATGCACAACTTTTTTTTCTGATTTTGTACCTTCATTTCATGTAATCATGTTATGTTTTTTTATATGTGTGTGCCCGTTTTATATAATGATGACGATGATGATAATAAGAATACGGTCTTGAATAGAAGTTTTTGTATCCGTTGCAATAACTATGTACATAAGTATATCATTATTATTATTACTGTTGCTGTTCTCTGTTGTCGAAAAATATACGGCCATTATAAACTTGCCAAAATTATTACCATTTCATTCAGGTCTTTGTCATGAATGCATGTATAGCAGCTGCTGAAACTGGCTCTTTGGCCTGGCTTGCTGTTTGGCTCCTTGTTTCTTCTTCATGAAAAGAAAAATCTTATCCATATTCCAATGAATTATTTGGGTAGCTGTGCAGTTTTGTTCAGATATTTGTAGTGGAGTGAGTGTGGTGGTGGTGGAGTCGCTTTTATTATGACTAGTTTGTCAATGAACGTTGTTGTAAAAAGAGCAGAGAGAAACAGAAGAAGAAGAGAACAAGGCATCTAGTCAAGTAAAGTTACTAGTCTTCGTTTCGCTTGCAGTTGCATCTCAAGCAATAAAAAAAAAGTTTGCCTTTTTTTCTCGTCAGGCGTCAGCGTATAAAGCAGAAGTAAGTAAGCAAATTGTGGTAAATGTGATGACGATACTTGTCTCACAACGAAATATAATGTAATTCTTTCATCGTCATTCGTCAGTTCTCTGTATCCAACCGAAGGAACCACATTGAAAAATAAAATAAAATAAAATACTAATTTTGCTTTTTTAAGGAGTATGAAAACCAACGGAAATAATTCTACGTAAACACAGCAAGCATAAAGTCGTTTCAAAAGAAAATTAGATTTTTTCTAATAAACTGTTTTAGTTACATTGTTTGCTTGTGCTCAGCAGTGTGCAGGTGCATGCAGGTGTCATTTTATACGGTGTACACGTTCATTTTGTGCACAATTGCGTGCTGTAGATTTTTGCATTATTATTACAACGTGGAGTGGAGATAGCGTGAAAAAAAACGTTATAAAAGCAATAGGGGAGCAAAATGACAAATTGTTTTCTGTTACATCCGCAAACGGTTTGGGAAAGCTGTGATTTGCTTGAAATCTAAGGAATCTTATCATGCCATGTATGTGTGGCATGGCGTTGTTCCTGTGACTATGAATGTGTCGCGTGCTTAATCATTGATTGTTTAGCGTGCATTTGCATTAATCTTGAGTAGTAATAATAATAATTCTTTTGTGCGTCACGTCATGTGGATAAAACCATTACAAATTGGTGAGCTGCTAATTGTAGGTATTTTTCATATTATTATGTTTATTAAACAAACAAATTAAAATACAGCTGAATAGCTTCCTCTGGCTTGTTATCTTTTTACTCACGTATCCTATTTGTAATTTCAAAGAT
>JAHZMZ010002964.1:0-12752 GCA_027743805.1 Lepidocyrtoides sp. E14 | reverse complement strand
TACCCACGGCATTAACAAAAGTTTATAGCCTTCAAGGAACGTAATTGGTTGACACATAAGTAAGTAATACGGAAAAGTGCAGATGTTCCACGAGTCTGGTATTTTTCTGGTGTTAAATCTTTTAAGGCAAAACATGGTTACAAGTGCGCTTGCAAGAAGTGTCAACCAGGTTGGATTGTCGAAGGACGAAAAGAAGCCTCCCATTTCCATACCACGGCCTTTTCATAGTCCCGTGCACGAGATAAATTTTATTGCGGAAGCAGGCTCAATAAATGATTGAGATTCTGAAACCAATGCCGTTTGAATATACACTTTGGAAATGACGTTTCCAAGAAAAGTATTGTCCTTGCTGTACTGCCTTGAATATTCTGTAGGAACGTGCACGGATGAGTTCAAGAAGAGTTCTGTTACAATACGTATTGGCACGCTCTTTGTATTATACACAGTACGTCCTTCACCAAATACAGCCATTGAAACAAGGATAGAACTCATTTTTCTAATACCTAACGACCACATGTTTAACATTGATCTCCGTTGGTTGAGTGAGAAAGATTTGTCACGCATGCACGACAAAGACGACAATATTTGTCGAGCACAACGTTTTCCGATACTTTCAAACAACGGCGAAGAACATTTAGGTTCTGCCTGTGCCAAAAGCTTATCAAGCAATATAATATGAGATGATGCTATATAAAATTTTGACGATGTAGATGAGAAGCGAGTTTGAAACGATAGTGTTAGTGGATATATAGGAACATTGAAAAATTTCCCACGGGAGCTGTAATATATGTACGAAATTATTGAATGCTTGTCATTAGAACATGCATTTTTGTTTGCTTTCATGCTTTGGATATGGATAAAGAACCAATAAAACTTAGCTAATACAACACCAAATTTTGACGTCTCTCCTTGAAATCCCGTGAAAGCGAAATTAAAGAGGCTATCCGGCATTACCTTAGCTGCAACACGCTTGTGACCGGGGTTAAACATTCTTTGTCTGAGGGACAACGTCCAAAGTGTACAGGGTTTTGGGTCAATATACACCTGAGCTGTGCAGGTTGTTTTTCGTAGTGCTGACGATCTTAACGTAAACTCTGATGAGTTTTTTACAAGAATAAATTTTTCTTTCTGGTCGCAATACAGCAGACCGTCTTTCGATTTCATGTATGATATTGTAGAGACGATTGTGGGAAATTGCAGCGGTCTTAGGTAATGCGGGTCATGATATCCTGTAGGCTTGCTGGTTATAATATTATTAAACATTATATGAACAGTGCAGTTTTCAAATGAATCCAAACCTTTACCCAAATCCAAATGTTGAAGACGTATGTGATTAGAGGCAGGAATTGCATCGCTTTCATAATACAAATTTGGTATTATTATGGCTAAAAGTGTCGTGAATCCCTTTTGAAACGTCAAGGGCTTCATGGCTGTTTAGAGTTGAAATTTTCACTAAATTGTTTAGCAAAACTCGGTCTTCCGACCACCGTGTTGGCATGTAATCTGCATGTTTTGTGAGCCTATTTACAAAAAATATCTTTACGCACTTTAAAGGAGATAATCATTCAAAAAATTATATGATATAATCACGTTACCGTATGATATTGGTTCCGTAGATAGTTACGGTTTTAGTGATCGTAATAGTATTTGCGTTGGTTTGACATAGCAACATATTTTTGAGATGTTTGAGATATGGCTCTATAAATTTTTAGCCATAAAACTGCTACTAATATTTGTGATTCTCCCCCGACTTTTATTATAAATAATTGTGAGCAGGGTATTCAATTCCGTTTTACTAAAAAACAATGAAAATGGGATAACAAACAGATATCTGTTTTCTGTGGTCAAAATTGTAGTCTTACCTTCATTCCAATTAATACAGGCAAGGGTTCTGGTATTGCTATAGGGTTTTAGAGGAGACCCAATGCATGCAGAATTTAAACCCGAAATTCTGCCAATGTGCCACTCTAAATTTTGTTTTTAAATTTTCACTCAACTTACTTAGCGGTACTTCGACACAGTGATAACTATATGGACACATTTATTCTCTGAGAGAGAAAATAGACTACTAGGGTTCTATCAAGTTCTAAGAACATCGATACTTTTTCTTTGCTTGGTTTACGTGGACAAATTTCATTGGACAGAACGAGGGAAAATTAATTATGACGCAAAACTAAAGACACGAACTCATATTGATTGTCAAGACTTTAAAAAACAAGAAAATTGCTTTTTTGTTTCATCAAAAGATGTATAGCAAGAAAAGAGCAAAGTGAAGTATCGATTCTTATTTCCTGTCATTTAAGCATACCAACTGATAAATACTTTTGATGAAAATTTTCTACTGACAATTGCTTCTTTAGATATACTTCTAACAGACAGAAACATATTTAAGTTTTACTAATGCACAGATGAATTTTCACGTGAATTTAACTGACGGCAAATGAAACAATTCATGAAAATTGGTGGGTTTTTTAGAGATGATATCGGTACCCATTAAATTAAACATTAAAACTTTTAAATAAAAGTTATAGTGTGATGTAATCTATCGGTATACCAGTCAGCCATTGCCGAAACTTTGAATAATGCAAGCAGTAAAAACCAACTTATATATGCTGAAGTATGACTGGCAAAAGTTAATCAACAAAATATTTTAGTGCTGTTTTGGTACCAGGATGTTAAGTGTAATACTGTTTGTTTGTGCAAGAGGGTCAAAAGATTTTTTGGTCTCCGAGTTCGCTAAGTATTGAAAGGGTAGTACAGGTTTATGCGCTGATTACGAATCTAAAACAAGTAAACGATTTTCTTTGTCGTCATTCACGTCCCCAGGGGCAAAAATGTCTGAAAATTGAAAATTTTTCTTGCTTAAGGAGATGTCGGGATGACTCAAAGAGTATCTAAAATTTATGATTGGCATGGAAGAGGTTTTTAAAATTTTACTTGAATTCTTTGGAGATGGGGCGGTGATTCATAAAATATTGTACATTGTAAATTTCGTTTTTGAGGCGGGGTTTCAAACAGCATACCTTAAAGGACAGGGTTAATGCTTGTAAAAGAATGGGTTAACAAGGAGTGAGGATGACGTAAAACTAGGTGTTTATACTCCACCAATTATTCAGACTTGGGGAATCTGACATTTAGGGTATTTAACACTTAATATGGCAACTAACGCTACACTACGTGCTCCTTATTTACTGCATCACCATTTATGTATATCTTGGTAGAATATGAGCCGGGTGGTCTATCTTTACCGGACAAAATCAAATAGTTCGTCCAAATTTGTCGGAATTCGTAATTACTTTATTTTAGCAAAACTAATAAGAAGTTATGCTTCCACTAGCATAGCAGTATCGTTACGAAAAATAACTAGGGAGATGAACAATCTAAAATTTCTGGACAATTTCAGTTCAACGAAGCACAGGATTCAGCTCAAGCATTCAAAACAAGTTCACGGCAAACCAGTAAAGTGAACCTCGCTATTTCTATGAAATTTTTTATGAGTAAAGCAATTATCTAGCTAATATACTCATTCAATCGTTTGAGACTGAATGTGATTGGGAAAAATGAAGGGTATAAGTAAGGTAGCAGAGCAAAGCATAAGCGGGGTATTAAAACTGAACCGTGATGATTGAAGTGTAATGACGTTGTACCGTAATGGTTCAAGTATAATGGCATAGAACCATAGCAGTAAAGGGAAAATCATAGTATAGCACAAGACATGCATATCCTCAGTTGGTTTCTAAAAATCTACATGAAATCGTTTGTTTGTGTAATTTAATATTTAAAATGCTTGAGCGAAAATCTGTGATGCGTTATATTCAAATTTTCCTTAAATTTTGCGTCGTCCTCGTCCTTGGTCATGCTTCGCAAAAATATTGTAGCTTAAGCAACTAGCTGCCAGTACACATAAAAAATTCTTGAATAAATCTGTTTAGCGAATGAGATATTATTCACGCATTGGGAATATTATCATGTTCGCATCTTTTGTTGCCTTGTGTCCATTTGGTTTCACAAAAGTTTGGTTTTTTAAAATATGTGTTGTCTATCCCTTCAGCAGTTAAGTTATCTATTGTGAATAGTAACCAGTAACAATAAATTTGTATTACCCTCTAAAGTAACTGTAACCTTTAAATTTGGTTGCCACCAAAGGTTTTGCGACAGCTCCAGTATCGTTTTTTAGGTAGTTATATAACTGCAAGGTTGACAAATGGGTTTTTTTGTTTGCTGATAATGAGTGAAGAACAGCAAAAAATTACATTACAAGCCGTGCAGGGAAATGAAATTTTAGCTAGCATAGCATATATTTTGAAAAAGAGGTGTTACAGGCAACAAAATATTTGGTGATAATCTTTTGTAATCTAGTGGTTTCAATACGTTATGCTTCCAGTATTGTAAGCATCGAGATTATTCATTTCAAAGAAGTCAGCATTAAACTACAGTTTACCTTAACCTGAGACGTGGCGTATTATCTCGTATTATATACATATATAGTAAGAATAATAAGTTTCACAGTTAATTAAATAATTTTTGTGTAAAGTCAGTTTATAACTGTTTTTACCGTATATTTATGTAACGATAATAGTAATAGTTTATTTATATAATGACGCGACTTATGTACTTAAGATTAAATAAGATTATTTTCTTATCAAGTAGATGGTGCATGTTTATAAAGGCAGAGCAGGTAGCTCAGTAAATTTTGATAGACCAGCAGACAAACCATGTAGTGATCTAATAGTATGCAGGCTAGCGAGTCCTTTTAAGGGAGTAAAACTTTGTGAAATTCTACATTAAACCTTTGTGACACCCTGAATCGAAACTTTGTGGAACCCTTAATCACAACTTTATAAAACCCTGCATCGAAACTTTTTTATAAATAATAATTTAGTTTGTCACAACGAGTGCAAAAGAAAAGTAGTTTATTCCTCGACGTTTCGGCTTCAAGCAGAAGCCCCCCTCAGGAGGAAATAAGACAATTTAATGTTGAGGTAGATTACAATTTCAACTTGTGGAAAACACCAAGAATGTTTAGAACATGAAATAAGTAAATAGTTTCAAAAGTCGAGAAACCTGGCACGATCTTCTTCATCTTTTCGATTCATAGGTGAGAGATTTTCTTTGATGGCCTTTTTGATTATAATTGCCTCTATCATCGACCGTTGGATAAATCTTTCATCAGGAACGATGCTGCGTCCCAATTGATGTAATCTTCACTTCTGCTTGACGTCAATACGTCGAAGAATAAATTATTTTTTTTACCTGCGTTGCTCTTAACTATTATTTATAAAAAAATGTTCCGAGTGGAAATTAATTATATACATTAAAACTTTCTGAAACCTTACATCAAAACTTTCTGAAACCCTACATCAAAACTTTCTTGAACCCTTCATCAAACAAGGAAGGAAGGAAATGTGGATCGATTAACATTTTAAAACTATTGTGCGAAATTTTTTCGCTGTGTTCAAAACTTCCAGAGACAATAGACAGCAAGTTCAGGTTGTCCAGTCCTGCAATTAGGTTTTTACAAGCAGTTTGTGGAACAAACTTGTGTCTACATTCTACACTATGATTATGTTTGTTTTAATATTAGTCTAATACAAGCAATGTACCGTTAAGTAGCGTATACAACACCAACGACGATGGAAATGTCTACTCAAGCAAAAGAAAAAACGAAACAAACTAAAAATATTTCGCTTCCATTCGTCCATACAAGTGCTCATAAATCAATCAAGCCTACCAAATAAGCTTGCACGGTTGGCCAAATCAATGCTTTCTATTTGTGCGCAGATGTTTGCAACCAAACGATATTTCTGTAATAAAACTCCTGCAATTTTGCACATTATGGTTAATATAGTGTTTCGAACTTTTTTCCACCACCTTGTCAGAAACTGGCCCATTTCAAATACAAAGCAAACTAACGACACCAACAGCAAAATTAGCCACGTATAGAACACAACGACAACGTTGGTGCCCATTGTAAGTGCCATTGGCAAGCTTCTTTGAAGTTTTTCCCGTAAAGTGTAATCCCGGATACCTCTGGTTACCTCCATCGGTAATTCGTCTGGATTCCGATTTGACCAGTGCAGTGGTAGGCCTGAGTGCATAATCGATTGAAGTCGCTGACAAAATACAGATGCAGAATAAGCCAACTTCCGAAAAAACCACTCCTGATGTAAGTGCATCACTGGCTTCCTTCCGACGTGCAAGTCCTTTTTATTTCTAACAAATGGTGAATTGACTAAAGACGAATACAATCTATAAACTACGTCAGTTGTGTCCAATAAAGCTGTTCTATTACACTTACCTACATTTCCTGATACGTTTTCGAGCGTCAACGCAGCGTACTCCATTAGTGATGACGGTCGCTTTATTGTAGCGTATACTGACTTGATAATATCTAACTCCTTTGAGGGAGATACGGAAAGGCCGTACTGATAGGGAGATATTTTTAATAACCTATCGTATTTCAGTGGATACGTCGTACCATACTGAATCGAAATATGCCACATATATGAAACCAATTCCATAAAAAGCATGCGAACATTAAGCATTTTGTATGCAAGCTCAGCGGGAACGGAGTAAAATGTAAAATGGTTCTGCGTGAGGTCAGTAATATTGTCGTAATGCTGAGGATCCAGTCTGCTTACTAGTTGGTCAATATTGCTTCCACGGTATTCATTTGATAGAAGCATTCCAGCAATTACCCAAGGAAACAGTATGAGCTTGTATCCATCCAAAAATATAAGTGGCTGTGCAAATATTAGATTGAAAGAAAAAGTAAAAGCGTGCCAAGAATCTGGTTTGCAAATGTTTCTAAACCGTCTAACGTAAAAGATGGTTACTAGGCTAAACATGAGCAATGCAAGCCAGGTGCCGTTGTCAAACGACGAGAAGTAGCCTGTTACTGACAAACCTTGGGTTTTGCGTAAAGCCGTGCATGATATAAAGTTCAATGGATACGGTGGCTCAATAAAGGAATTGTACTGAGGGATCACGCTGACCATAAATAATAGTTCTGGCATGATATTCACATATAATACAGGAAAGTATATAATACGCGTAATGTTATCTTGGGTATAAACAGATAAGTTTGTTATTAGTGTGTATAAAATTTTCAATGGGATACTTTGTTTACCTAGTGGCTTGAGCCCTTCGGTAGCTAGGTGGATCGGAGCCGAATTTAGATTTCGGATGCTGAAATTCCACACATCTAACATTGACATGGTTTTGCTTTGTAAATACGATCTAACATGAAAACACGTAAAACTAAACGTCCCATTTAATTCGCATTTCTGACCTCTTACCCTATTACAAACCAATTCCAAGTTATTCCACCAATTAGCCATACCTTCATCAATTTGCAGGAAATGTGATTTCGATACCTCAAATCGTGAGTTTGTTTTAGAAAAGCTCACCTCAAACAGCAAGTTTAACGGACGCAGTGCAACATATTTCTCGAAGCGCTCACCATAATTTATGAACGCAATTAGATTATGCCTGTCTTGAAAACATTCCTGGTCAGTTTCAGCTACATGCTGAATATGAATTACGAACCAATAGAATTTGGCCAATCCTAATCCGAAGGCAGGAAACTTTCCCAAACCCCTGGTGAAGACCACTTCAAAGAAGGAATATAGTACTCTTTGAAATGTGTCATCTTGCACTGTTGACCTATTGCTTAGTAATGTAGTCCAGCGTTTGCAAGGCTTTGGGGCAATATATATTTGGACGGTGCAGATTTGTTTGCGCATCGGTGACGCTGGAAATTTAAACCCTGTGGAGTTGGACAACACAGAAAATTGCTCTCTATGGTTACAATATAACCATCCGCTTCTGACTTGTTGGTACAGAAGTATGGTATGAATTAACGGAAAGTGAAGTGGCCAAATGTTGTAGGACTGCTGATTTCTTGTGGTATCAGAGAAGATGACCTGGTTCAACGTTACATGGACAATGCAGTTTTCAAACGCATTTATGGATGTGGTTAAGTCCAGTGATTCTTGGTGCTGTGGTGAATCACCGGACGAGGAGTAGCACCCAATAGGAGCTAAGAAACCGATGTGGACTATTATTGGTAAAAGATGAAGAACTAACCTAACCAGACTAATTTTTTCCATTGCTCATAGAGGCTGCTTCTTGTGAGCCACAGACTGCTTTTCAGAATAAGTTCATCCCACTTTTGTGATGCACTCAATATATTATGTTTTTCGGCAATAGATGTCAGCTGAACACGAAATATTTCAATATGTTAAAGCAGTTTGTTTTTTAGATTTAAGTGGGAAATTCGGTGAAATAAGAAAATGACCATTACCTGTCATGCACACATACGATCACGCACTTTGAATTTAGGAGAATCCGTTGGTGTTCTTAAATAGGTTAGCGTTTTGCTTGTACAAAATACGTTCAATTGACGTAGGGAAATAGGACGTAGTTTTAGATAGAAATGGACTTTATCTGGGACACCAATATCGGTTTTACGGAGAATTAACTTTACCGCTATTTGTTCGATTTGCGAATTGGTATGACAGAAGTGAAGTTTACGAAAGATCCTCTTACTTAAACTTCCACTGCGCAACATTCTTCTATGCAATCGATTATGTAGCGAAAGCGAAGAGCTTTGCTGCTATATGCATGCACAGAATTGATAACACCTAGTTCAGATAATAGAATACATAATTTAAATAACTACAATGTGAATTACATGCAAGCTACTAACTTTTCTTGATGTGTCTGTTATTTGGTTGTTAACGCTGTCGCTGCCAAAAGATTGCATTTTGCCAAATGTCTATTGAATTAATTTATTTTCCTGGTTGAAAAACAAAAAAAGTTACTATGGCTTAATAAGTTGTACAATGTGTTTTGAATTTCTAAGTTTGTTGGTTGCACCTTCGAAAAAACTGTGTATTACAATTGGGAACATTCGAAACTTAAGCTGAATTTTGACGCGAGTAGAAAGATGTTTCAGTACTCTCCCTAAAAAAATTTGCGAGACGCCCCGCTTTTACTGTATTTTATAAAGGACTCGTATTCGTTATAAGGACCATACTACTTACGGTAGTAACTCGGTGTTTTACCAAACAGTAGTGATGAAAGCTGAGGTGGTCAATCAATATCGACAAAAAATTCCATTTTCTTCAAAAACTCATTAAATAAGTACCAATATTTCTTCGGTAAATTGAACACGAGCGGAAGTGACGGCGCCGAAAAGACGAGTTAGTAATGAGACGTCAGCCTATCTGCTTGTTCGATATAAGGACCATACTACTTACGGTAGTAACTCGGTGTTTTACCAAACAGTAGTGATGAAAGCTGAGGTGGTGACACAATAGTAAATATAGTAAGATGATGATTGTGTTTTAAAAATTAATTAAATCAATGTGCTTTAAATTCAAATGAAATAAAAATAGGGTGACGACTTGCAAAGGTAGATTAATTATAATAGTAGCTTTAATTGTCAAACAAGTTAATTTTGAGGTCAAATTTAATACAAGAAAAAATTATAAGTTGAGAGCAGCAAGTGTGCTGAGAATGTTTCTCAGAGAGACGAAAAAGGCAAGTGTGTATTCTATATTTCATACAAGTAAGTTATAGGTGGAAAAAGAGGCTTGCTTCTCAACTGCCTACGTGGCACAAAAAGATGATGATGTGGCATTTCTCAGATTGGCCATTCATCGCAAAGAAACAACTTTGAAAAGTAGGTACGCGCTTTACTGATATTTCTTGTGTCTAGTCAGTAATGCACATAAATATTCAATATAAACAAAGTTTTCTCAAAGAGCAATATAAATACATTAGCATTTAGTTAAAAATTACACATCAGTATTCATACATAGATTTTTAGCTAAAAAAACCGTGAGCGTTATGAACAACTCGTCCCTTATGGGCTAAAACATACCACCCCCTAATATTAGTAAGAACAATTCTTATAAGGAACAAAATTCTCTGTTTAGTAGTTAGTCCTTTATATCGGTTAAAAACTGTATTCCCAGAATCATCCATCTTGCTATCTTTATACTAATCGTAATATATTAACCTTCGACATAGAGCCCCAAAGTGGCAATTTATATCTGCGCTGTGTTATAACGTCTATCCATGCTGTGTATGTGGATGTTTACTAACATGATCAGATCTGTTGAAACCCCAACTAGATTTAACACTGGACGCTGGGCTTGTCACTGGACGCGACAAAAGGCCGCAGTCGAAATTTCGTTAAATTTACATAATGTCTTCAAAAATTCTACCACCACATGCAAACCAACAATTTAAATTAGAGTCGCACTATTGACCCAAAGTTACTGTATTTGACTCAATATCAAGATACTAATATGCACATACTCATCTATTAACATATTAAATAGGGGTTTATTGAACTAATTACAGGTTACATTAGGTAAATTTGGATTTAATGAGTTAAATATGGGTTAAATGAGTTAAATATGGGTTAAATGAGTTAAATATAGGTTAATTGAGTTGAATATAGGTTAAATGAGTTGAATATGGGTCAAATGAGTTGAATATGGGTTAAATGAGCTGAATATAGGTTAAATGAGTTGAACATGCTTTAAGTGAGTTGAATATGGGTTAAATGAGTTGAATATGGATTAAATGAGCTGAATATGGATTAAATGAGTTAAGCCATATTAACTCATTTATCCCATTGTTTGACTCGTTTGACTTTCGAGAGTTCACTTACGTGCTGGAAACTTGAATTTGAGTCAAAGTGCCTTGCTGTATGCACTTGTGTACTGGTTTTGGCGAGTCTATGCGTTTGACTCATATATAACTCAAATTTCTGATGAGAAGTTTTTTCTCGACTTAGAAACTTGATTTTAATTCAAAGTGAGTTATTGTGTACCTACAGACTGGGTGTAGTTGGGTTTAGCTCATGGTAAGTGGTTTTTATATAGAACTCAGCTGATTGGACTCCGAGTTAGAAACTTGCTTTTTATCGGAGTGAGTCATTAATGGCATACTAGTTAAGTCATTGAAATAAAATCCATGCTTGGAGCCAATGTTACGTTGAAGTTTAGGAAACAGCTGTTTTTGTTGTGTTGTGGAAAGAGAGATGCGACATGCATGCGTTTTTGTCGTCGGCTCGACTTGCGTCCAGTCTTACATCCAACCCAGGTTGAAACTCGATTGCCATATCGGGATTCTACGTCGAAGGTTAATATATTACGAGTAGTAGCTAACTGCATCTTTTAAAAAAAGACAAGTCAGATTGTTCTTTATGAGGACATTTTTGCTTGCTTCTACGCTCGCACAAAATATCAGATTTGGAAAAATGTGCTTCCTTCATAATGTACCAAAAAACAACTTACGATTCCTATGTTTGTGTTGGTTAGCAACTTATCTAAATATTCAATTCTGATAATGACTTGTGTCAATATCAGACAAAAATTTGTCCAACCTAACATTATTTAGTATCAAATAAGTAACGATACCAACAACGAGTGAAAGTTTACCACTGTCCGCTTGGTCTACAATTTTACTCATATGATGCTTACTTTGAAAAACAATTAAAACAATTCCATTACATGATTTTTTTAAAATTTCAGCAGCGATGCTCATTTTATGTAGCTCGTGTTTTGGCAATATATCTGACATACCATGTATTTAAAATTGGTTTTTGAAGCTTTGTCAAAAACATCCGGAATATTCAATTACCTCTGGACAATTACTAGGTTTGTCAGTGTTATTACAATACTCGAATTGAAGCACATATTGTCGACGGAGAAAATAATAAGTGCTTGTGGATGATATGAGTCTCGGCAGCGTATTGGACAGAGTGATGTTTTTAAGAACCTATTTTAAAAAATACTCAATAATGCGCTGAACAACAATATGGGTCGTTGAAGCGCAAAAAAAGTAAATACCGAATATGAGAGCATGCAAGTGACAAATTAAATTGTTGGCGCAATTAAAAACAACACAAGTGGTATAAAATCAGTTTACGGAACATCAATTTAGATTTACAAATTTTACAGAACAGTACAATTTTTTTGGTACCTAGATGTACATGGGGCTACACTACATTACATTTACGCACGTACGTTGCCGTATTACCTTTTTTCAATAACATCTTCTATTGCATACATAGTGTCATTACAATAAATCTTTTTAATTCTATTCTTATTCCCTAGTACTTACTGCCCTATTATTGCATCGCATGTGTACATCTCCGGAGGAAGTGGATTTTTGTTGAATTTACATAGAGTATACCTGTCGTACATGCATGAAACTAGAACCTTTTGCAGTAAACATTACCTACAAAAATTACACATATTTTAGATTTCTTAGACTACGGAGAGTCATAAGATCTCACATTTCAAACATTTTGGGTAAATATGGGAAAATTAAAAAATACTTCGATACTTTGTAGGATTTAATCTGTGAAAATCCAATTATTGATGCCTTCAGTCATGAAACAGTGAGTGTATAAATGCAACAAATGGTTTTTATTGAATGATTCTAGATTTTAAGGAGATGTATGACTACCCTTGTCCAGGCTTGTTTAACGTGATACATCGTAAATTTTATATGATGTGTTCAACACGGTCAATCAGCCAAATTGTTTGCTTAATATTGATAGAAATGAGAATTTTTTTTTTCGAGAAAAAAATTATGTGCCATTGAGAAAGTTGGCTGTGGGAGACAAGCGAGTTTTTTGTTTTGTTATGTTCATTTGGTTTCGAAAAAAATTATTGATGAAGTTCAGTGATTTGTTTATATTTTTATTACTGTTTACAAGTAATGAA
>JAHZMZ010002962.1:0-10224 GCA_027743805.1 Lepidocyrtoides sp. E14 | reverse complement strand
GGTCACTGACCACATTGACCAGTGGTCACTCATTCATCAAACATGTTTTCGTCAAAGTTTTCATTTTTATTCACTTTCATTTGACAGTAAAATTTTTACTCAATAAAATACATTTGATTCGAATAAGATTTTAATGATAAATCTTACGTCAGTAGTTTGTATAAATTCTTTCTGCGCTTTAATTTTAAAATGGTTCTTATAAATCGGGTTTTTCTTTATACAGTCAATCATTCATGAGGACCTATGCTAAGCTATGTTATATTGTGTACATAAATACGGTACGTAACGTAAAGATAACAAACAGTTATCTATCAGGAGGGCGAGCGGAAGTCCTCTATTATAAACATAATACCTAGTTTGCCAAATTAGCAATGCTATGCTAATATGTAATGTAATTTCTAATTTAGAACTTCTTCTAAAGTTAGTTTTCTCAACAATAAACACCATAGACCATTTTACAATATACACGTTCTGTACCAGATATTTTAAATAAAATATTATGTAGCTAGCGGGATTAGATTGTTACACTTCAAACCTACATGCGTACATAAATCTTAAGTTTTATCATAAAACTAAAAATGACCTATATTTCCGTTCCTCTCAATGTTTCATTGTTTGGTAATAATCAAATGCGATGCAAATTGCAGCATGCAATGTTTCTTTTATTAGATTCTCATTTTTTCGTATTAAAGTAGTTAACTTCTCAACTATTTACATTTATTTTATACCAATAACACTTTCATGAAAAATGCTTCTCATCACCAGATAATTTTTGCGTGGAAAATGTGGAATATCAACTTTTAAAATATAACCACTATATAGTGTTAATTCACCTTTGCTTACATAAGCAGCGAATTCCGTTAGAAGTGGAAAGAGTGGGGTAATAACAAGTCAAAATACATGAACTTTCCATTTTAAAAAAAGTGTTTTTATCTATTATGGAACATTATTGCTTTAACATATTTAAAATTTCATGTCTACTTTTCCAGTAGTAAAAATTACCTCCACCTTTTCTTTTTTTTCCAAGTTTGAGACGTGCAATGGTTGGAAGCCTACAACATCAAGACAAGAGTTTTTTTTATTCGAGCGTGCATACGTCATTCAACATTTTGGCAAGTCTTTCAGATTTCATTTTTAATCTGAGGGCTATTTGTGTCGTATCATCCAACAGAGGCCCAAGCATTTTCACTTTTTTGTCAATTGATCTTTGCTGTGAATTCAAATATGACTTTAAAATAAGCTCTGGTGGATCAAATGAGCTGTCAAGAAGGCTACGCAGCTCCTCTGTTGTTGGATGAGATGTTGGTTGTGGGGGTATGTACAAAACTATCCAGGGATTTAGCTCCACCTAGTCTTTCCAAACGACGACTATGTTTATTGACACATCCCTCTTTAAAACAAATGTGTTTGTTACGATCGGCCTCGGCCATTTCATAAAATAAGGATTTGGCCTTTATGCTATCATCATGAAAATTTGCACCGTGCGAATTGTTTAGATGAAAATTGGATTGAGAACTGCTAAAACTGGGCCAATAATGTTGTTGTGTTGAATGTTCTTCATCTAGATTCTCCTGATGATGTAGATGATTATGATGACTACATCCTGCTTGTGGTGCGGTGATTGTCGTCGACAAAGATGACATTTGTGGCAGTTGAGCTGCACCATTCCGTTGCGGAACCTGAAGTTTAAGTAGCCTTTCTCCGTGTCCATGACATTTTCGAAGTGATTTGACAATGGAAGGATGTCGCTTCATTATCGACTCAGCATCAATTTCTGCGGAAGAGCCACGAAAACCACTGTCCTTGTCTCCGCCAGAATCTTGACTGAGATTGAATGTTGAATCAGTCTTCCAATTTTGTACCTGTTAAATACGACGACAGTATTACGACTTTATTTTTAGTTTATCTCCACCATTTACATTGTACTAATGTGCCAACTACATTTAATACGTGTATGACATGCCAAATTAGTTTTCAGAGAGTTATAAACGTAAAATAATTATGATTTGCAACAGAATCAACTAAATTCATGTTTACATTATTTATTCCAAATTGGAATTTCCAAAGCGTAGTAAAAGCTGTGCAATTCAACATCTTATCAAGTGGAGGAAAGAAAATCAAGAACCTTGATTGCACGTACACAAAAGTCTCTAATTCAAAACTTTATTTATTACAAAAATTTTGAGAAAATGAAAAATCCTATGTTAACCTTTTCCAACCAATTAGAGCATGTCTCCTGTAGTATATCCTCTTCCGTTTCCCATTCCCCCACTTCCCGTTCAGATAACCCTTCATGCTTGGGGTGCGCTAGAGGGCATGTTGAGGCAGTTTCTATTTGCGTATGCGCGTCATATTTCATCACTTGACAACTTGTTTCAGTTGCTTTATCAAATTTCTCTTTATTCCTACCATCCTCCTCAGATCTTTCCTTTGCAACATCCTCCTCATCAACACCACATTTGTGTAAACCCTCTGCAGACACGCATCTTCTCGGAGGTATGAGTGAAGAATACAGTGAATGATGTTGTTCATAGGATTTATCCCTTTGTAAGTTTGCACTACTTTCTTTTTTTGTGCTTGTTGAAAACGATGACCTTCCATAAGAGAACCTAAGTTCATCAACGCGATTCTCTGCGTCTGCACATTTTATTGCCAAGTCGTGACAACTCTCCCTCAACTTATTTATCAGCTCATCCTTCTCCTTCACAACTCTTAATGTTTTAATTAACTTATCTTGTACGTCTGTCAATGACAAGTCTTGTTTGCTACTTTTAGCACAAATGTTTGAGCGTTCACCAGTTGGCTCTCCGGAAACTTGGTACAACTCCTCCAAACTGAGCATTTGCTCTGGTTTAATGCGTTTCTTTCGTCCCAACTCGTCACTGGCTTTCACTTTTTCAATGTATTGTTTCACTTTACTTTCTGCGCTATTTGGCTGATTACTGGTCGTGTTGTTTGTAAATGGCAAGGCAGATTTTGCTGCACTTCGATAAGTTCCAGGTACTGCCTTTAATGGACCCCCTTTTATTTTACAGTTGGGTTTAGTTTTTGTACGAATTGGCAACGGAGGTCCCGCTTTAAATACGGGAAAGTCTTCGTCATCGTTAGCACACGGGATATTCATGGCTCTAAATTAACTCTAACATTTTGTTCCCTCAATGCGATGGAAAATTTTGATCAACGTATATTGAAATGTTTATTGAAATTATTGGAAATGGAGTATTAATTTTTCTGATACGATTAGTAAATCGCGTGTGTGCGTAATAGAGTGTTTGGAAAACAGTACTGCAATAATGGACGCAGTTCGTACCTCTTGTTGTGCATGTGGGTATCTGGGTAACTCCTACGTAACTTTTCGAGTATTTCGTTCTGTTGAATCATCATCATCACAAAAACAGCAATGGAAGTAATAGCAGTTTTTTTTTCTTACCCTGTCTGATGACGAG
Organism: Lepidocyrtoides sp. E14; assembly: GCA_027743805.1. NCBI lineage: Eukaryota > Metazoa > Arthropoda > Collembola > Entomobryomorpha > Entomobryidae > Lepidocyrtoides > Lepidocyrtoides sp. E14. The sequence goes on along the minus strand of JAHZMZ010002962.1, from coordinate 6,778 downwards.
TAGTGTACACGTAAGAAAAGAAAGTTATGGGAAATGTTCAAGAAGCATAATAATACCCCTTATAAAAAACAGGTTCTATATTGGGACATGTAAAACCTCTCTGGAAAAGAGGTTTCCTGCCGTTGTATGTGTTCACATCATACACCAAATCGAAGGCGTCCCTTGAGTTCTGTCACATATTATGCGTTTGCAGGAAGACACATCAGAAACACTTGGCACAAAATATCATCCAATACTACCACCACCATCGCACCACACCACCATGTCGCAATATGCATGAAAAGAAAAGAAGGGGAGCACGCAGTGGCTCAACGACACGAAAAAAGGGTTCGGATCGGATTTCAACTCCATGCACATTACACATCAAAATCCATGAAAGGAAACACTGAAACACCGAGTTTAGCTGATGAGCTCCCGAGTGTTTCCATTTTCCCATTCTTTGTGTGTTTCATAATATACAAAGGTGAAATGTGCCTTGCTTTCATACATGTCATACAAGCTCCAGCTCCATGCATGCATTCATACAACAACAATGTATACCTACGTATATCTGGCTCGCTGCATTCAGACAGAAAATCCGACTTTCTGGTCATGTTCTTTCCATTTTCTTTTTAAAACCATGTTCTACAAGGTAAAATATACATGCGTCATTTTTTTCTAACCAACTTTTTGCGACTTAAAACTAATAAACAGTTAGTTATGTATTCAATGCTTTTATTCGTTTTCCAATCCAATAAAAGGCATACGTAAAACGTATATTTTACAAAATATTACATTTTTTACAGAGAAAAATCCGTTACGTTGTTGTGTTCCATCCGCAGCAAGCATGATGTTGCTAGCTGTCTTCAATTGGCCATGGAGATGTACGTACCAAATAAAAGACAAGTATAGTGATAGTGATGTCTTCCAAAGAAGTAAATATACTTATGTACATATGTATAAGTTAAGTAAATGGTGCCGATACCACATTTTCTCCATCAACCACTCGACTCACTGAGTTCATTTACATTCAAATCCAAAAGATTTCATAATATGACAGTTTACAGGAGGAAGAAAAGAAGAATTCGGGTCGGCTAGCTGCCAAAAAAGTGTGTGGAAGTAATACTTGCTGGCCTAACGCTGTCTTATGAGGAAATAGAAACGAATGTATATTGGTTTTTGCTCTCTAAAATCTCAGCCGTAGTTTTTCACGAAATGCAGTAAAACCAAAGAAATAAATTCATGTGCTCTGGCATTGAAAATTGTTATGTTTTTGGAAAGAATGCATTTTTGTATTACATAAGTAGATATGCATGTACATACGTATGTATGTGGCAATTAAGCTTCATTAAAAAAATACCCAGATTTGTATGAGTTAAAGTAGCAGATGCGATGAAAGTGAGGATCAGAAACATTAATCTCGTTTAATTTATGCCATGCTCTTAACTCAAAAACTAAAACTCAGGAAGTAAAAAAATGAAATTTGAGATTTTCAGAAACATGCTGCAATGAACTGGTTTATTCACTGTATTACGTTCGTAAAATGCCACTGATGCCGACTACAATAATGCAGGTTATGAAAAAACGATTTTCCAACATTCATCGGCTTGGGCAAGTACGGTTTTTACGCTACACACGTGCATCCCTTGACGGTTCTTTCTTGCATTTCCAGATTGAAGTCAGAGGAGCATACCTCAAAGGAAATAAGAATGAAGCAGGGAAGCAATGTATACAAATGTTTTCCATGTCGCGTCGGCAGGATGGATGTTGGGAATCAGGAAGCCAAAAATTACAAAGAAAAAACAATTATAAATTTCTCTAAATCAAAGGAAATGCTCTTTTTCGTTTGTTGTTTTATTACATTTCCCACTGACAAGCATCTCTGATTGACAGTGGTTGATGATGTTTTGAAATGTGAGAATAATGTTTTCTTTGATTTGTTTTAAATTAAGTGCTACTTACGTTAATTAAGTTTAAATTAATGACGGACGGGTAAATAAATACAAATAAAAGTAATAACCAAACGAAGCATGTATTTCACATCAGGTAATCAGTCAGACATCAGAAGTTTTATCTGTCGATTGGAAATAATATTAGGATAGTATTTAGTCTAAAAAATTTCTCGATAAAATCTACCCGTATACAATACAAATCTATATTTGCAAGAATTTTCGGAATAGCCTGGTATACGTAATGAGCTATAAACCTCTTCAACCATCAAAGTTTAACGGTTCTTAGGTAGATAAATTACCATTGGAATACATAATGGAGTTTTTATGTCGTTGAACCGTAGTTCAGGTTAAATTTGGTCCATGGCTACTGTTCACTTTCACATATTATACAATTAAAAAATGAGCGTATAACTTTGAGCGGAGTGCTATAGCAGCTATAGAGCTGACCTCCTGATCAGAACGGTATTGGAGAATTTTTGAAGACTTCCGTCGGAAGTTAGCTCCAATCGACTGGGAAAAAGAAGGACGCACTGTAAAGATATATAATTTACGTTGCTTTAGAGGGAGCGAGGCTAGAACAGTGTCATGGGTATTTATTTTTAAATGTCGCATTGAAGATCTTGCTTCTCTCAACAGGTCAGTGTATATCATCGTGTACCAAGAGCATCTCAGAAAATTCAAATCAATGGAATTCGATGTAGCCTGCCAAAGTCTGAATAAAAGTTTATAAAATATTGGGTATCTTATCTAGTTGAATGTGAAGTTCACATTGCGAACAACATCATGTAATCACCATGACGCAAACAATGTCTCATGGGAATGGGCATTCAACTCTGAAACTTAGTAAAACTGAACGGCTAACAGAGTGTGGAAATATGCATTAGATATTCCTTAAAAATTTTCAAGCTGCATAATAAATCTCATGACGACCGGCCAAGGCACCGACCACATATATTCCAGTAATTGTAGTGTTCAAACCAACAAATTTGGTCACCTGCCTCTGAAACAATATAAGTAAATACCTACACGTAATGTCATTGTGTAGCTAGTGAAGAATGAGCTGTAAATCATCATAATTTGCGTTGCAATAAAAACGTCATCGATCACGTAATGATAGTATTACAGTATTTCGTGCTTTGAAATGATCTCATGTATTAAAAATTGGTGTTCTAAATAATTTGAGCAATAATTCTCATCGTATTAATCATGGCATTATCAGCTATATATGTAGGTATCATCAATGTAATTAATACTAGTAGTAGTTTGCTGTACATAGGACTTTACTAACGAAAATGATGATTTTTGTAACGCTCATCATTCAATTTTTTTACGACTACTGTCCAGTTCAGCAAATATATGTTAATGAAAACAAAATTAATCCTCTACTAATAAATATTTTTCTGATGTAACACCTTTCAAAAAGCTTAATATGAAATGTTATAAATCATTGTCTTCCAGCTTGCGCGTGCAAATAGTAATAAAACTAGATGATCTTTTGGAGTCATTTTCAAAAGGTAAAGCATTCTTTGCAGTGGTCATCCTTCCATATATAAGGCGGCCGTTGGTTGGTCAATTATTCACCAGTCTCATTAGTGCTTCGGTTGAATTTGACAGAATTTCATAAGAATTTTTGGTAGATTTATCCGAACATTTTTGTGCAAGGAAATTTCAGGATGATCCGTCCAGCAGCTATTTTGGTTTTGAGTTTGCTCTGCGGACTCAGTTCCAGTAACCCCACCACCACAGTTACCATTTCTAAGGATGTCAACGACTTGAAATACTACTATTTCCCGTAATATACTCCCAAAAATTTAAAAAAGTTTGATACTTATGACAATTTAGTGCGTTTTTCAGTCTGTAAACTATTAGATGTCACTGAAAACTCTGTTACTTTTTTCAGATCTGTCAACCAACAGGTTGAAATAGCGTTTAACAACAGGAACTCTTTGGAGGCCTCTAACATCAGGGCTGGTGTTAAAACCATTGTCATTGTTGATGGCTTTCTCTCTGACTCCACCAGTCCTATGTCTACTCTCACAAAACAATGTAAGAAACTTTATACATTTTAGCATGTCAATAAGACATAATATTCATCTTTGTCATTTCTATATAATTCTAGCCTACGTCAATCTTGGGGATAGGAACGTAATTGTTGTAGACTGGGGAAAACTTTCTGGATCTGGGTTGACTCTTGGAAATCTTCTTCAAACAGCTAGTGCTTACGTTACAGTTCTTGGAAACGTTGGTCCCGTTGGACAGCGTCTCGGAGAGTTTCTTAATTTCTTACGAGTAAACAAGCAGATTCAATTCAGTGACATTACCATTGTTGGTCACAGCTTGGGAGCTCATAGTATGTAATCAGTTTTTCATTTCGTACGATCTTTGTCGACGTGCATATTTACAGGTGTTATATGAATAATAATTCGTTTCCTGCTTGCTTATATAGTCGGAGGTGCAGCTGGAGTATATGTGCGAAACAACTACAACGCTCTTGTTGGACGGATTGTCGGTCTTGACCCTGCAGGTAGAAAACATTGAAGTTGGCTAATCATTTGAAACCATAAGGCATTTAGATAGATACAACAGAGCATCTCAATCTACTAGTGCAGCAATTACATATTATACAAAAGATAATTTTCTACAAACGTGTACCATTTTTACTGTCTAGGTCCATTCTTCTCTCTCCAAGTTTCCAGAGACAAGCGACTCCATTCAGGAGATGCTACCTTTGTCGATATATACCATACAAACAGAGGAACCCTTGGTGACAGGTATTGTCAGTTTTGTCATTTTTATGACATTGGCAACAGTTTGGGGAAAGTAGTCAAAAATCAAATTTTCAAATAGTTATTAACTATAATTCCAACCATTATTCTCATAGCGACCACGATACTGCCGATGTGAACGTATACGTCAACGGAGGACAAGACCAACCAGGCAAGATTAAGTTTTTTTTTGCCTTCTGTTTGATACCAATGATTTACTTTGTTTCATTTCTAACATTAGTATTCTACTTTTATTTAGGATGCGAGGAAGCTGATTCATCTGGTTTTGCAGGTATGTATAAAAAATACAAAAGAGTTCTTTTGTAAATAGTTACAGTTTTCATGTCTCATTGAATTCTTTTTACACAAATCTGATCTGATGTGTCCTTGTTTCAACAGGTTATTGCAGTCATTCTTATTCCTGGAAATTTTTCAATGTTGCATTCAACAACATCAAAGCTTGTCCATGCAGTGGAAATTCAGCATGCGTCTGTACTACATGCAACTATCAATGCAGCAATGGTATCACCGTTGGCCCCAACATCAGCATCAGGTATTTACTTACATACATCCGTTGACATATGTCAAACGTCTCCAATATTTAATTACACTCTTCAATTATTTTTTTAGCGCAAGAGGCCGTTATCATGTCTCTCATGGACAACTTGCCTAATATCGCAACGACTTGACACACATTAGCCAAATTAAACCTATTGTGACCAAATTTTATGAATAAAAATAAATAAATGCACTGCAAATTTCATAGTCTATTTGTACACATTCCGCAAATTCATCATAGTTACATATTATCTTGAACAAGTGCGAAATTTCATCTGAAAATAATGCTGGCAGTTTGTGACATTTTCTTGCAAGACGTAAGCCATAAGTTTTATTTTTGGACGCCTCACATAACTGCAAACAAGGGGTAACTAAAAAAGCTGACATAGTGTAGCTGTAGCTAGTAGGTTATAACAGTTAGTAGTTAGTACATTGTATTGTCGTAATAAATCATATAGTGTACTTTGATAATCTTTTGTGATTTAGTAGTACTATATAGCGTAGGGAAGTTGTCAGTACTTAGCTTGGGGGTTATATGTGGGTGGGAGGATACTCTGTCGCTTGTACTTTTTACGGCCGTCAATGAAATAGTAGTTTCATTCATAGAAACAGTTTGAATTAACGTACATATAAACGTAAACACGACACACTATGCAAATCAACTATGCAAAATCTTCTTCTTGGCTAAATGATCATTTGAGAATACAGTACAGTGGCACACGCGAAGTACGTTGCAGGAGTAGATAGTATGTAAAATACAATAATATGTAGCGTTACACCGTCATCCATCATCATCGCGTCTCGTTTGTTAATGCATACCTACCTATATTACTACAACGAATGAAATTTGAAATTACTCAACACGCAAGGCGAAACACTTTTGATATTATGTGGTAGACAGTATCCTGTAACAAAGTGAGAAGATTTGAAACTGGCAAAAATGACAAAAGTTCATTGTTTGCTATTATTGTTTGTACAAGATGTTTAGATGTATTAAGTTAAATACAGAGAACAAGGAAATTTCAAAAGTCTGCTATTAGTTGCATGAACTCCTATAAAACTTTCTAATAACCAGGACTACGATAACCCTGAGTCAATCGTATATGTTTACGTACCCTTTGCATGAATATAAAAATTTCACACACAAAAAAACTCAGTCTCTACTACTGTTAACTTGTAGTTGCAGCTTGCAAAATGCTTTGCAAAAAGCACCAAAGAAACTGTGTAAAATGCTCACCTCGCCATTTTTAGGTATGTATGTTCACCACATTTTTAAAAACTTGCTGTTTTAGAGTAGGGTAAGCGATAATTGAATTGATGAAAACTAGGTCATGTTCTTTTTCATTCTTTTCATTCACAAAAATAAGAAATGTTTATGCGCCTCAATTCAGTCAAATAAAATGCTTAACATTGCCAACCCATAGCCAGTCTGACCCTTAGAAAAACAATACAAAATAGAAAAGCAAAGCAATACAAAAAATCCATGAAAACTGTTGCCATTTTAGCCGTGCCTTAGTTTGTTTG
>JAHZMZ010002961.1:0-29574 GCA_027743805.1 Lepidocyrtoides sp. E14 | reverse complement strand
CAGTATACGCATGTATGTGGTATTATGAACCATTATGTGAACATATTTGTGGTCATTCCGCTTGTAATAATAGCTTCCATCTATTTAGAAACAAAGCATCACCAACCTAGGAAAACCTACCTAAAATAAACACTATGTAAGTGCATATAGATAGAGTGGTCGCCTGAGCCAATTTCAAAAACTAAAATTGAGACGAATAGAAACCGAAATTTCCTTAATTTGAAATGTCTGTAAAATTTATACAAATATGCATGAAATTTTCGCATGCAAATCAAACATGTAGAATGTAGATTCAAGGTAGTAGTAACAATAAAATGATCATGACCATCATATCACATCATCTGTTGGGAAAATTCATTTAATTTGTCTTAAACTGTCTGTGGTCTGTTCCTATTTGCCATTATGATATTTATATGGGAGATAAACCCTTTTAAAGTTCTAATGGACGTCAGATGTATGTATGTACCTTTATACTCACATAATCATGGACATATGTGAAAATGAGCAACACGGCAGCACGCTACCTTACAGGTGTGTGTTATGTGATGCTTGTCTCCAGTTGAGTTGAAAGATGTAAAATATCTCATACTTAATCGCCAGAGAGTATCTCATTCACCTTTCCGTGATGATAACAAAGAAATGAAAAAGTAGCATTATTGCAATGAGTAATGTAAAATAATTTTTAACAGTTTGGCAGAAATAATGCTCAACTGTTGAAAACATGACGCCAGTACTTTGGTACACCAACTACTTGGCTCCACTGTTTGCATTTACAAAATAGCTACTATATGCACAATGTACCCATACACGTTGTTACTACTCGCTATCTCTTACGCTGAATAAGACCAATTATTTGCCTTCTCTAGATAATTCTATAGTTTGTGGTCTACAATGCGCTGTTTGTATTTTTTTTACAAAAGATTAAAGTGAAGACTTGTCTCCAATTTCACCTGGCAGTACGTTTATCGCAATATTATATTTAATCTTATATTTGGTTTGGCTAGCAAATATTTGCTGTGGACATAAGGTGGACATTCATGACTTTACTTTGCTTGACAATAAATAATTGCATCATAAATCATATAATTTAACACAATATGCAGGGAAATGAGTTATTATATAAGCCGATTGTCGTGTAAAAACTGTTTACCCACACTAAACCAACAAGTGACCATATGGCAAAGTATTTGCTTATATTTTTATCACAATCACTGTCATTCATTCGTTGGATGCGTACATTACTCGAATTTGCAGGAAACTATGACTGGTATATGCACGCTAAAATTATTGATTACTTAAACATTAGTGTTTCTCTTTGAGATAGGTATTTGTAATTTTCACTTGAATTTGTTCATTGTTCATTGTTAGTAGCATATCATTGTCGTATGTTTATCGCCATACGTCACGTCAATGGAATGTTATGTGTGAATGTTCATCTATCAATGATTGTGATACCCACAGATCACAATAAAAATATGATATAAAATGTCATGAACCGCAAGAAACTGTTATGATTTGCAAAAATATATTGCGATGCAAATGACGACTGAATGCCAAACTATATAAGGAAAATGCAGTTTTATGAAACAGAATGAAACATAAGAATGCATGAAATGAACAGAATGAAACATATATATACTTTACAAAACTGCCTGGTGAACAGTTTGCAATCTTCTAAATTCTGAATCATGTTTTTCAACTGAACTATGATTATTAACGAACCGTGCGACAAGTTAATAAAATTTTAATTATGTCATGTCAGCAGTCAACGTCAGCATGATCAGAACTGAGACCTTACAGATTGTAATTCATCAAATAAAATTGTTTCTTTTCAGCAAATGAGTTCATACAATAACAAATTGACATTTAACATGATTTTTTCAATACAGTTGCATTTATTCAAAATCATTTCTTGGATTTTGTAGCAGTGACTATCCCAAGTTGGCCTTCCATTTTTGATGAAATTTCATCACTCACACATTGGACTGTCAATTGAACTGGAATATTGTTCAGATATATTAGTATTAGTAGTAACGCTGATTGAGGCTATGAATATTATTTGAATTTATGTAGCAGACCCCGTCTAATGTCCCTGTCACTATATTATATGTTTGATCTCTTTAATTCATTGTACAAGAAGGACACAACATTATAGGTAGAGTTTGAAACTGAACCAACTGCCGACTGCAGACACACATAGCTACCGCTACTTGTTCGGTGAAGGCCATTTTGCTGTAAACATATTCTACAACAGTATGTACAGTATAGTACATACATAGGTATTTTGTGCATTAGTTGATCAATTGAATGCATTAATTCAATTGTGTCCAACCCATATATTCTTATTCTATTAAACTTTACATCAAACCCTTCTTCTTTATGAATTACAAACGACCAAATGAGCCGCGTATTTATTGCTGTGCATGTATGTAGTTATGGCCTCCAATTAACTTTGGCAAAAGGGACACGAGACATCTTCATAGTTCTTGGCATGTTATCTTCTTTGTTTTAGGAGCTCTACAAGACGTGGTCAATTTGGTACAGAGATACAAGGATCATCTTACTGAAATTTGGGTATATGTCATATGTATTTAGTTATGATTATTACGAGGTGTAAATTTTGAGCATTGTAAATAGCACTGTAACCGTATGTGCCCACGATAATTTTCATGTGCGCAAAGTTAAGGAAATGACTCCTTATAAAATAAAAAAGAACCCGTTCCTGCTTTGTATAACTGTTCTGACTCCTCACCAAAATCAAATGAACCATGTGCAAGTGAGCAGTCGTGCCAAGGTACACAAGAACAAAGCGTTCTCAGCAATTGGCAAACCCCAATGCACCAAACAAACTGAATTACTAACAAACAGATAATATGCTTGCAAACAATACGCATACCTACCTAAAGGTAATTTCCTCGCATTTCTATGTGTGAGCAACATTCTCTGTAACAACGAAAATCACGCAATGTCAACTTTGTCGTCATTCGTCAGCCTACCTTAACTGCGTTTATGGATTTAACCAGTAATGATGATAATTTACCAGTGCCAAAATGATTCTAAAGTCTGGCTGACGCGCAGTCGTAATGTTCCTTTACCACACAAATTGCTATGAAACAACAACCCTAGTACTACTTGATGACTTTACTATGTCCGTCCATCTGTCTGTTAATCTGTATGAAAAATCGCGATGCTTCTTGTAATGGGCATCTTGGATCCTTCGTTGTCTACATAATGAAAAAAGTACATACCTCTACTAAAAGTTTAGCTCAGACAGGCATTTAACAGTTTTACAGTATTTGCCGCTCGTTTAAAAGACTCAGGTAGTGCTGGCAAATAAGATTCTAGGACGTTGTCTGTAAAATTTTACTATTTTGTCTCTACCGTGTAGTAGCATAAAAGAAACCAATACCCTTTTTCTATTGTAAGATACGGTTATTTTTTTTTATTTGTTCCGTCATCCGCTGCCGCTGCTGTACAACAAACTAAACCCATCCGTAAATGCGCCATTTGTAACAGAAAGCGTTGTGCTCTGTGTTGTTGTCTGTTGTTCTAGTGTTGTTTGACTTGTGTACAACTGGGGCAAGCAAATAACATTGCATCGTCAAAAAGCAAACGCTTTGTAATAGTGAATTGTAATTTTTCTTCAATGCTTGAAAAACACATAATTGAAAATTTCAAACAATGCCAAATAAATCTTTTGTCGGGTCCATTTGCATATAATAAAGACATACAGAAAAGTAAAGTATTAGCACAATAATTGTTCTCTTGAAATGTTGATGACGGATATTTTCTGGTTGTAATGATTCTGTTATTACAGTTTAGCCTCAGTTTTTATCTGTTGTACATTCTGTGTAATACCGTCAGACATAATGAATGGAAATACCCACCTTTATAAACGAAAATTTACTACAGGCAAAAAATTAAAACACGACAGAGCAAGAACACGATTAAAACTTTGAGACTACCCATGACAAGTATAGGTAATGCAACTTTTTTTTCTGCAGGCCCAGCAGAATTTTTAGAAAATGCTGATGATGCTTTCTAACAAGTGATAACTTTAAAGTTTAGAAATAAGTAATGCATTTTCACAAATAATGCAGAATGCAAATATGACATTATGCGATAGGCACTTTTATATTTTTATGCGATTATTTTTTATGCTTTCCAAGAAGGAACAAGTTAAGAAAGCTACATGAGCTAACTATGCAGCACACCGTGTATGCAAACAAACTATACAGGATGTATGTATGTATATAATTATTATGCTGATCAATATACAAAAGTGTGTGGGCGAGTTTTATTTTTTTAAATGTTGATGGTGCATATTTTTACTGTATGATATGTGCCCAGTTTTCTTGTCTCACTTGCTTACATGTTAACCCCACCTTCACACCCATAAATATGACAAGTAATGATGCCGAGATTCGCCAGATTAGGGAATAGAGTCGTTAGATATGTAGGATCCTTCGTTTAGTTTCGCTCGCCATCATCTTTCGTTTGGGTTCTTTCATAACTTACAACAGAAATAAGAATACACCATTGTAGTGTGGGACTGTTCAGAAATATGGACTCTTCTCGCCTCTTTGCCTTCTCTCTTCTTCTTAGACCGTCTCAAGACGTCGCGTTGCACATGATTATGCAGTCATTTTTTGTCTGCTATAAAGTGATTACGACACTACTATTGTTTACAATACGATGAGTTGTCTGAAGTTACGATTTTTTGGCATCAACTGCATAAAATAAAATATAATATGAAGTTTAAGCTAAAGTAGTGAAACGTTAAATGTTGCATGTATACACATGTTAACTGTTGCAGCTCTGATCATCATCATCATCATCATCATGCTTACCTCATAAATTTTTGTAAATGTACTGTGTGTGATATGTATGTAGTAGAAAGATCTGTTAATCATAATTATAAATAGAACTCAACCGGTTACTTAAAGAAAAACGTGACGATTGGGATCGGTTTCTGTTAAAAAATAAAATAATTGATACGATGATCATCAAGTATTCAAATGTTAATATCATCTCTGCATACAGTAATATGTAGTCTTAAGAACAAATCGGCAAATGTGGCTCGTAAATGGCTCTTATTATGACATAATTTGAAATAATGATACTGGTAAAGGTTCCAAATCGTAATTACTACTCCCCTCTGCCAGACTGTATTGTATGGAATAATGAAACAGTAATTATGCATAGTCAACAATAGAAATCTCAATGTTACTTTAGACTGTGAAAGTTTCATTAAATGGGTTGGCTCGTGATATGCGGCGGCCACTTCCTGAACTTTCAATAATAATCGATACCTATAACTACCTTGTAAACTCGATATATACCTTTTCAGTACCGTGTTGCTGATGACAAATCCTTTAATATCAAGGCGTTAGATAAACTTCAAAAAATGCTGGTTGAACCAACTAAAGTATTTCCTGTCTGGGAGTATAATGTTCATGTTTCTCATAGTTTTGCACAAAGTTCCATTGGGAGCAGTAAAAAAAGAAAGGAATGTGGAAAAACTTTTCCAATTTCTTAAAATTGCCTGCCATGTATTACCTGTTTCTTTTCTACAGAGTATTGTATGGTTACTCCTGTTGAAAAAGAGATTACTTTTAGTCACACAATATAACATTCATATCTCATATCACCACTGGAATATTTCATGTTCCTTGAGCTCACAAGTTCGTTCACTCACCAAAAAGTGCACATTTTGTCGGCAGGTGTCTTTTTTATACTTCTTTGACTTAACCCAAGGATATCCAGGGTGGAAAACCTGGATCATTGCATTTTCTGTGGTTGTTTGGCCTAGCTTACCTTTTCATTTAGCATCCTGAACAAGCAAAAGATTACCTTTATCGAAGTAAATCACAAAATGGAAAAATAGCATCTGCTCATCTTACAATCTGCTCCTCTCAAGCTTTTGCCTGAACGATGGAGTACCCTGTGCCATCGAATTATTATTAGATTTTGGGGATCCTATACTCGTACTCTTTACCGCATACTCTATACAGTCATGTAGACCTTTTTCAGACCTTAATATGTACATGTTTTTTATATACATGTGAGTATACAAAGTTACAAAGTATGAAGCATTTTATGTATTATACATACACAAGTTGAATAGGTAGATTGGTAAATAGAATATACATATATGGGTATATAAAATTAATAAAACCTCAAAGAGCAACAAGAACCTTTTAAGTCGGCACCACTACCCCTTTTACAGTACTTTTTGTGTGCCCAAGAAGATCAAGGATTTTTCTGAGAAAATTACCTGTAGCGCTGTGATAAATGACCACCTTCTGATGGTTAAAATTATATGGCTGCAATTATTTATTTCATCGAATGCATTGTTCTTTCTCTAATAATTGATCTTATTGTGACCATGTGTAACTTTTGTAATACAAGCAAAGTATAATCATTGAAATTAAGCATTGAAACGAATCAATTAAAACATATTATGAACCTTGCGTGCTAGTGCTGAATGAACATGATATTTTTGTCTTGATTCAACCCTATTTTCCCAAAACTGTATTTCAACTAGAAAAGATGTTTTACTATATACTCGTTTTTATGATAATCGTGTTACAGAGATTTTTTTTCTCTTCCAAAACTGAATTCTCATTTACTAGAGTTTTCAAGTTTTTCAAACGAAAACTAGCTGAATGAGCTGTATGGCTGTGAAAAATGTCTTTATAAACCTAGCGTAGTAGGCTGTCTACCAAAATGACACAAATAAATAAGCAAAGGAATGTTCTTTTGGTATCTTGTGTGCTACACATTCGAAAAAAATACATTCCTTTGCTTCACATATATATGCTATATTTTGCTTTGGCCGAAAAAAGAACTTTTTGGATCATCCAATTTAGACGGAAAAAGTTGTTTTTTTTTCTTAATAACATATCCCCTCCAAAAAAACTTTTTTTTTCGAAAAGCACCCATACTTTTCACCAAAATATATATAGCAAGGTAGGCGCTGGAAAAGAAGCTGGGAATGAAAATGTTTTTTTTTTTTTTGTGGTAGACGCTACTGATCATGATTTAACTAATGTATGGTTCATGGTTATTCTTGTAAATGGAGGCTTGCCTATTTACTTTCGTTCATTTTTCTAAAATAACAAATGTGTCTGTGTTATGCCCCCTACTACTTTTGGTCCTGTAACTTCCATTAGTTCGTTACCTTTTTTTTCCATCCTGATCAGAAGTATAAGCATCTCGCTTTGCTGCTAGACATGTTAAAAACTGTATAAAAAGGAAAACTAGCTTCGCTCCAGGTTATCCTATTTGGTTCTTTGATGAGGGTTTCGAAGTGAATTGCATCATCATCATCAGGACAATATGTATATATCTGTTGTGTAATAAATTCGTGTAGAAAAACGAAGGCACAAAATAATGAGGATTATATGCCAGTGATGATGCTACACAGTAATACCTTTCATTATTTGCAGTCATATACATACATACCTAGTTTGCCCAGAAGTGAGTTTGCAAGCGAAATTACTACTATTCATTAGCAAATCACATAGCTATACTGTACCATCTTTTTAAATGTGACAAACTAAGAAACACATTTTACTTCAATCTAAATTACGTCCTTGGGCCAATATCATAATCAAAAGTTGGAATGAAATCATCATTGTAAAAGAAAAAAGAGTTTACTAGTTAAATAGGCTGAAATGTGTAAACGCGAAGGAAGATGACACTACGTAAAAACAGTCTAGATAATTGTAATAAAATAGTTAGAGAGAAAGTTACATGAAAAGAGTTTGATTAGTTAGAAGTAATCTAAAATGAACATGTATTTTCCCGTTTATAGCAAAGTCTCTGGAACAAAAGTTTTGAAAAAAAAACTTTTTGCACATGTATGACCAAATGAGCTGAAAATTGTAGGACTGCTGTTACCACCACTGCGGATGCTTCGAAATAGTCATTCACCTGAGGTGTCATTCTGAAATCCATACCATGCATAGCTTGGAATAAGCACAGTACTTTTTACATTCTTTTCATATTATGCAATTTAATCAATGGAGCTTTGATTAGAACGGATGTGATGACACTATGGCGTTTAATTTAATTTAAAGTTTTTTCATCCAGTATAGTTGGGAGGATATACGTATATAAGTGCTTGTGCAAAACACATAAGTTTAAATAACTCTCTTTGCTATTTAGGTTCCTTTGTCAGTGTAAAGGGATCTCGGCTCATAAAATTTGTAATAAAATACAGAACATGTTCGTATTAGTGTGTGCATTTGACTGTCCTAATTTGGTGCATATTTCTGCTTTTGATGAAATTCTTCTGCATCTCGATCGATACGGCTCTGCATATCGCGAACAAATTTATTAGAACGTGTGACGACAGTCTATCGTGTACAGAAGAAGCATGTACTCGTCTAGAGAATCCTTCCTATTTTTTAGACTTATTTTTTACTAGTCATATAGGTAATATTTTTTATGGAGACGGAATGAATGCAATGCAGTGTCTTTTGATATAATCATGATGACGATAATACATTTTTAATTAAATTAAAAAGAAGTATTTTTGTCGACTTTCCAACGCAAACGTGCATCTTGTTTCAAATGATATCATTTATTCCGGAGCTTTTGTAATACTTGGGCTTCAATGTTGAAATTCAATTATTTTTATACTTGGAAAGTTTCTTTTCGTGTCTAAATTAAATGGAATAAAGGTAAATGGATTTGCAGAGACTGAAGAGAAATCAGTAATCACTTAACTGACAAGCTCTATCCAGTTGATCAGAGTCCAGTGTAGGCTTCAACTGTCAGTTTGTTGTTCACGAAATACTTCAAGTGTGTGTACAAACCCTGCCTAAGTGTATGTAACTTTATACTTGAACAGAAATCGGGAACAATGAAACGCGATGAGGTTAAGCTTACACAAAAATCCCATTTTGGGATTTCGTTGAACGATGCATGATTCATGTGATGTCCTCACTTCTTACAATGTGAAAATGATTTGAAGCACGGAACTACTGTTGGTAGTGTAATATGATCTTTGATGTACTATAACGGAGAGCAGCTTGGCAAAGTGTGAAACGCACACAAGATTTATTTGTATGTCGTTTCGCACTTGACACGTTAATGCGAAAGAATCTAGACATTAGTATTGTTTGATCATTTCCAAACAACCAAGTTGGTATGCTCTTGTAACAAAGAGAGACTGAGGTTTTTATGTATGTAATGCCTAAAAATTCTGA
This sequence comes from Lepidocyrtoides sp. E14, assembly GCA_027743805.1. Classification (NCBI taxonomy): domain Eukaryota; kingdom Metazoa; phylum Arthropoda; class Collembola; order Entomobryomorpha; family Entomobryidae; genus Lepidocyrtoides; species Lepidocyrtoides sp. E14. The sequence goes on along the minus strand of JAHZMZ010002961.1, from coordinate 20,356 downwards.
GAAAATGTTCAATCCTTCCATGATGACATGCTTGCCGTATTCCAGGGAAAATACATCATGTTATACCTACACAAAACTAGGTAATTATCCCCGATATTCGTTTTTCTCATGAACATCACATGTGAAGTTTTAAATAAACAGTCAGCATGAATGATTACAATAATTAGAATCTTTTGTACTGTGTCCATTAATCAAGGAGCAATACAAGCAGTATGCCGACGCACCAATGTTTAAAGGTTTCAGTTATTTATGATTGCATTTTGAAGACTCCAGAGCCTGTGTATCGATCCAACAAGGTAAACTTTCCAGTATTTCTGGAGGATAAAGGGGTGGATGAAAGTTGCAAGTTAGTGACTAAATCCTTTTTAAAAATGAGGTAATACTAAACACTTACGTAAGAAATACATATAATGATTGACCTACGAATAAACGCTACTGTACTATTATTACGTGTTTAAAAAGTTCACCCCTTTCCACCACTACTTCGATGTAGTTTCTAGCATTGTCTTTGTTTTCTGTGTGCACACAAATGAAATGACATTTTTCCAGTTTAGTAATTCTGGAATCTTAAACAAATTCGCTTACGGCTATCATTTCATTGTGGTTTCATCAAGTCTGCATTTCCCCTGAAGAAGTAAATTTTGTTTGAAAGCCGCAATGTTTACAGGAAATGAAATTCGCAGTTGCCGTCAACTTTGCTGCTAAATAAACATTTTAGTCAGCATTTTCATATGAATGCACTTGCATCGTGCAGTATGCAGTACTACTACTACTACTACTACAATTCTACAATCACTTACATTTTACCAACAATTTTTTAATCACTTACATTTTACCAACAATTTTTTTTCTTAAAGTTGACAGGTGAAATATATTTTTCTCGGCTTTGCATGCTTCTAAGTAAAATAAATGTGAATGCAAAACTACGTTTATGTTTATAAAGAGCAACAAAACGTGTTGTAAATACATATAAGCTACATATAACACTTTGTACGATGACAAAGAACTGACGAAAACGTAGGTAGTACCAATGTGTGTCTGGGTGACTCACGAAGAATAACGTGTTGTAAATACATATAAGCTACATATAACACTTTGTACGATGACAAAGAACTGACGAAAACGTAGGTAGTACCAATGTGTGTCTGGGTGACTCACCAAGAAGACATCAAATGTTACCAGCATGAGAGGGAAAAGAAATGTTTTCGAGATGGAGAAAATCGCATTGATGCCAAGCGACCTCCTAGCCACCACGAGGAGGTAAAAGTTACCAGAGAGAAGAAGTTTGTGGTGGAAGGCACGTCGGAAAGAATATGAATCCACCACATTGAGATATTCCGGTGTGTTCCTTCACTTTTCTTATTATGTTTCTATCTCTATTGAAGAACTTTATACAATAAAAGGTATCTTCCTACTTCCAAGTGGCTCCCCACACTACACACACGACATGCTTCTGCTATGTTCAGATAGGCATCAAAGGAAAGCTTTTTCTTTGTGAAAACATACTCTAGAACGTACAGCATAAGCACTGAAGCCTTATATTAGATGGCGAAACGAACCAACCCCTTTCTTTCTCTACTGAACATAAACATGCATGTTGTATACTAGTCCAGACCAGAAACTATTTGGCTCACCATTGAAGTAGACGTTATACGATATGTATAAAAGTTTGTAAAAACTTACGTCTGTGTGCATAGTGTATATTATATGCTTTTATGAAAGTTGCCCCCATATCGATCCGTTCTTGTCATCAGCGAGTGGCAACGCTCCGGCTACTATAACATTTTATCACATGTACATGCATTTGTACGTACATTATAGCACTTTGCTTTCTTCTCTCTCATTTTCCGCTTTCTACTGTTTTCTTCTTGTAAGAGTATAAAACGTTTGTACACAACACTTATAATATGAGGTTGCATGTAATAGTTCCCAGTGCAGCACACACTCAGCGTGTATACCATGAATTTGCGTCTACTTGTGCCAGACTTTCTTTTCGCTTTTGTTCTTTCTATTATTTGTAAGTAGCTATTTGCGGTTATTGTTAACGAATATTTACACAAGCCGAAAGACTACATGAGTACATACCACAGGCTTACACTACCATTCCTGTAATTTGAGTAATTCAGTTCAAGAGTTGGAAATAAATGCATACCTATTTATGCATACTCTTCTCTGGGTGGACCATATAATGCACAATAGGAGAAATAATCTACCAACAGAATGAGCATACATTGTGAAATAGTAGTAAAACAACTTCATATTTGGCAAGAGGACAGCTTAGTGTTTTTAATGTTTGGAGGCCAGTGCAGTTTCCTGACATTTCAAATGGGTTAATATGAATTCCATGGCTTAATAACTTGGATCCTCCATAAGAGTCTGCACAGGAATGTGAGTCAACTTATCATGCAATTCATTGGGGAGTTTGGAAGAGGCTTGTGTGTAGTGTACTTTCTTGGGGACCGTTGCACAAAGTCATGTGAGTACTTTTGAGTGTTTTGCAGCACTGCAATGCTGGTACTGGCGGTGGCGTATTGTTGGGATTTACGTTTACGATCCAGCCGTTTGGAATTATTGTCCACTATTTTGCCCTTGCACTTAAAGTTTAAATGTCTTTTAGAAAGATGGTATTGCCAGTTATTACTGAAATGACCAAAGTACTTGTGACGCAACATGGCAATATTTGCATTGTGATGATGATTAGTTGAGTAGTTAAGCCTTACGGGTAAAAAAGCCTGTTTACTCGTAAAAAATGTGTTTACAAAAACCTCTTTTTTTGCTGAATATGATTTTTATGAGCAGTGACATAAAGCAAGCGAATAATTCTTTGTTACTAGTTTAATCTCAATTTGAGAAACGATTCATCAACTTTCCCGTAAACATATTATTCAGGGAGATGAAAATGTAAAAAGGGAGAATTAAACGGAAAAAGAAAAAAAATTTCTGTAACATGAACGTGTTGTATACTACGTACTTATGTATATATGAAACTTAAGTCCTAAAATGCAGCTTTTCTTTGAAAGTTTTTTGTCGAGCAAAATTTTCCTTCCAGGAAATACAAATGCATCCATGTGTATTTACATTCCCTTTTGTCAGCACTCAGCACGTTCGTTCTCATTTTTATGCAGTTTCTACAAATACATATTACACATAAGCAAGCAGCGTATGCAATGCAGTAATACTACGAAAAAAGTATTCACTCAGAAAAAAAGACTTACAAGGGGACATAAATAGTTGAATTTGGAGAAAGTTACTCACGCTATTTGTCCATACACTATGAAATACTAAATCACATTCCTAAAATAACTATCAAGTATATATTTATGTATATTTATTTACCTAGCTATACATCAGAATCAGCACAAAAATGTTATACACAATACATGCACAGACAAGCAGAACAATAATAAAATACTCGATGCATAAACATATACTAGTTTTTGTTGGTTCTATCGTTGTAAATGAAAAGAAGCTGTTGTTGCAGAGTTGTTGGAGAGACAGTCACGCCGTGGCAAGCACGCTTTTGTGTCATATGTGCCTATATAAACTTGGTAAACTTCTTTCATACTTTTTTTTTCGTTTTTCATAAAAACTGCTGGCACAGAAAACTCTACAGTGTAAGTAAACAGTTGCGAGCTGTATTCCAAGCATTATTACTTCTGTCACAAAGCAAAGGGTTTTTCCACTACATCACCAATTTATTATACAGACGAGAGTCGTTAGGTAGTATTCTCCTTGAGTACAAGCAAGTAAACTCAAAAAATGAATCAACAAAATAAATATTTTACAGAATATGCTTTCTACTACTCCTTTAATTAGAGTATCAAAGGTTAGATTTTTTTTTTCAAATTCCGATTTACTTTTTTTGGAGTATGAATTACAGCATGGCAATGGTATTTAAATGTTTGTTAAGAGCCGAGCGTAACACAGAACAAATGTAAGTAACAGTATAACGGGTACATACATATGTAGCCTATGAATGAATTCAAAGATAAAAATTATTGTTGTTGCCAGCGAGCACATTAAAGAAGAATCGCTTTTACTGGAAAATATAGCAGGCTGAAATGTATTAACTCCGATAGTCGGATGGATAACTAGCTAACCAAAAGAGTGAGTCATCGACCAACCACATTGCATCATGTAGTAGTAGTAGCACCATGATCATGAATGGTAAAAAGAAGAGAGCATGTTGTTTGTAATAATGTAGATTACGATTCCAACTGCACTCTACAGTTTTATCTTGTCTACTGATGTAAAAGACATATAGCAGAACGCAAACGTTGGCAGGAAAGAGGATTACTTGATGAAAGATGAGTACTCTTATTATGCCGATACATGCTCACAGGGAAAACTTTTCTCGAGATGGCACTTTCTCCAACCCTCTTGCCACTGCTATGGATTTTGATACAAATGTTCCCAGTGACTTCAGAAAGCTTTCCATGATATTGCTTTTGGGAGTGTGTAGTGCGTTTTTGAATAGAAAGATAGGAGGTATTTTGTGATTCTGGGAAAAAGAAAAAACCAGAGGGAAGAAGGAAAAGTTGAGAATTGCAGTGTGCTCAGTGCCCATGTTATAAAATAGTAACTTAGTCGAAATACATGAGCATTTAGATATCTCAGCACAGCACACACTATTTTCAAAACAAGTAGGGAACTTTATGTTCACATGTACAGACATGCACTACATTTGTACGGAGAACGGAACTGAGAAATCTCAAACGGTTTTATGTTTCCTTCGAGTTTCCGCGTCATAGGTTTTCTATGTATGGATGCAGAAATGAGTATTGTATTTATATAGCAGCAAGGAACAAACGCATCCCTTTCTCCACACATTACAGAATTTTTTTTTCTCATCCTTCCAGACCATTCAATCTGTCAATTCTTCTCCAGACATCCATGTAATATTGTCATATACTCTTTTTGTATGTGCACGTCCTTCCTTGTGTTAAGCAACCCATGAAATGAGCCTTTTAAATAGAATGAAAAGTTTGTTGATGCAACATTCTCCTCTCCTACTTCTTCTATACTCACTGTATAGACCTTGAAAACTGCTACTTTTTTTATGCCAACACAAAAGGAACTGACGATAGCAACTGAGAGAGAAACAATGATGAGAATTTAGGAAAGGGTACATTAACATAACGGCAGGAGAAAAGTAGGAATAGTTGCTGGTGTAAACTTTGCGTTTCAGTGTTAGTCTTGAAAGTGAAAGTGTTTCTTCAACCTAAAACTTTAGCCTAGCCATACTATCAGACGATAAACATCGAGGGTGCATTCTTATTCTTCGCGGACGACGTTTGCATTATAGAAGAGAGTAAACGATGAGAGTCAAATTATAGTACTTTGTATGTATGGATGTGTGTGCATGCATCAAAATCATGTTAGCAATTTATAATGCAAAAACGTCGGTGAGATATGCATACGGGGCATTACCACCAGTCACCGTTAGACTTGCTGCTAACACTACCACTACTACTCCAACCAAGCCATGGGAAATTTTTGTATCCATTTAATGCAGTAGGCGTTGAAATATTATCCGTGAGTGAATTTTTGCACATTACAAATTCTGTATGCGTTTCTCGTTGACACCTTTCTCCCGTCTCATTCTTCCTCCAAACTCTCACCACTCTGTACAGACAGACACACACACTCTCTCTTTCTCTTCTTTCTCTATTTCCTTTACACAAACACCACCATCATTGTTCACTTTTATTTTCATTTCACATAATAATCAAATACCAAAAAACCAAGCCATCACTAGTTTTAGCTGCTTCTGCATTCCGTTCCTTGTCTCATATCAGAAATACGCAGGAGCTATCTATTTCTGATACGAAACAGATGGATCATTCTTGTAGATATTAGATATGACAGGAGGAGTTTGCTTGGTAGAACATCACTAGCAGCTGCAAAACTCTATGGAATAGTACATAGTACATACATACATAATATCCAACCAAACCGCAGAAAGAATATCAAGTTATTTGTGTGAGAAACAACCTCTATCATTCTATGACACGTGAAAGGACGCAATATAATAGTGTCAATAACAGAACGTATAGTAAGAAGCTTTTTTTGTAGAGTGGAGGGAGTGGAGCATTGTTAGAATTTGAAAGATAAAAAGTGTACCCCACGGATTTAAAGATGTCGTGTAGAAATTGTTAAACTAAGAATGACTTTCATCTTCACTAATGGCGATAATATCTGTGTCAACATTCAGCTGCCATACCATACCATAAAGAGTCGAGGAGCTATCAAGTTTTCCATAGTCATAATAGCCTCTTATGCTTCATTCTCTTAGAGGCATTATGACAACGATCTTTTTAATGTCACATATTGCTTAACTTGGCCATGATATCAGTATCATCATCATCATCCCCACCGTCATCACCATCATCATGATATGAATAGATGAGAGGGAGATTGTAAGCTATTTTTTTTCGCGAAATGGTATTCCCATTAGTGGGATCTTGAAGAGGAGGGGGCATTATGCATAGTGTGAGAGAGAGGAGCAATCTACGAGAAAGTGGAACAAACATGTTATGATCTGTATCTCTGCCTCGTAAGTCAAGTCAACTTTACATAGGTATATATGCATAACCAGCCAGCCACCAACCAACCAACCTCTTTCATGCGTTACTTTTTTCGTTCGTTGTGAGTAGAATACATACTTAATATTGTACTGTCGAAGGTGAAAGGAAACTGCAGCCACAGAGCCATTTTCCATGTCGGGTGAACGTACACAAGCAAGTTGGCTCCATTTTTACTACCTGAATTTTCCCAGGGTAAAATATGTGTGCTTACTTAGGAGGTTGACATATCCTTCTCATGCTGTTTTTCTACAGACTTATAATATTACTTTTTACTGCTTTTCACCCAAGTAGGTGGAGTATTCGGAACTTTTCTCATTTCACTAGGAACATTAGTTGTGTTTGCAACTACTTTTACCTCTATACACACCGATGGGAGTGGAAAAAGGTGTTCTGTTGTAATCATAATGTACGCGCGAAAGGTGAATAGGTTTTTGTTGAAAAATTGTTCTTGGGGATTACAGTTGAGCCATCAGCAAAAAAAAATACAAGCTTTCTTTTTCCATTCCATGCTGCTCATTCATGGGAAAATACAAATATATGTACATCTTCATTGCTAGATTGCTTGTTTTCTCGGGGAAAAGGAATTTTGCGTCTATTTTTCAAAAGAGCGTGTGTGTTTATCACCTTCAAAGGTTGTAATATGTTTCTAAGCACGTCACAAATTCAACAATCCATTATAATATGTACAACTTTAGATACATACCTATATGCATATATATGTTTATATGCAGCCTGTATTACACACCTACTCACTCAGTCAGCATAATATAAAATAAGTTGAGTTCCGACTGAACTGTTCAGCCAAATATAGCAAGATATTTGAGCAGATCTATCTTTTTTCTCTCACCTCTTGTTTTTCATTATAATATCCTGCGTGAAAGATTTGCTCTATCTCATCTGAGATCCTAAAAACCCAAAGTGCTTTTACACAGACGGAGGGAGATATTGCAAAAGATAAGCCATAAAGTAACATGCATGACATGACATGACATTTTTCACCGGAGGCGTTTCTATTTGCTCGTTTACTTATTACTCAACGTTTCTTTCAACAAAAAGCAGCAATAGCTAGATAATGTTTCTTTTACCCTTAAACACTAAGAGAGGACCTCATATAATTCTACTTAAAGCGTCTCATCTCTATGTATGCATGTATGTTTATTACATGTAGCGTAGTATACATATAATGCAAGCATAGTTATGTGCGTTATTAAAACTGTTAAATAAATAAATATATGATGCTGATACAGTCATAAATTTTACGAGTTTACTCTAAATACCTACGACCAGGTGAATAAGTAAGTTGAAACAATTTGGCTTCTCTAACGCTTGCACTTATGGAGCATGTACGAGCAAAGTGAGAACCTTTTTATGCTAATATTTACACTTGGTTTATTTTATGCCCTTGCTTTGCAAACACTACCTGCGCTATAATATGCATACACAATATTCTCACAGACATCTAACACCAAATAGGAATTACTAGAAAGTGTTATTTCAGACTCATTACTTGCATGAGTGTATTTAAGCACACAATTAAAATCAGCATAATGGGAGGAATACGTATTAAATTCGGTAACCAATTTCCCTTTTTTATACGTTACGAGAATTTGTGACCTTGGAAGGTTGAATTGTAAGTAAGATCTCCCATAACTATTCTTACAGCACTAGGGAAATTACAGAACATAGCAATTACTTTTATGAAAAGAAAAAGCAAAAATTTGTGGAGTTGAATAATCCACACCAAAAAAAAAAACTTATTTACTATCGCAGCAGGAAAAGTCAGCTTGGTTCTATGTAGAGTTTGTTGGGAAGATACAATAAAGGTGTGATAAGTAGATAGGTACATGTGCATGACAGTTCCGAATTTGTACTACAGATGAATAGATGCTTGCATAAAGTCCAGAACAATCTTCTAATGCTTGCCTGTAAGTAGGCTTACGGAGCATTTTGTTTGTTCATGTCCTTGAGACGGGATATAGAAATCATATTATAAAAGTTCCAGTTTGGTTTACCCACACGGCGTAGACGGCTTCATATTAAATGCCATTTCAAAATAGAAGCTCGAGTTTATTTGCTTATTTGCAAAGGCACAACAGTAATAGGTTTACTTTCCCGTTGAAATCTGACATGCCATTACTAATGAAATAAAAGTAAATATTATTGGAAAACACAGAAAAGCATCAAAATAGACGTTGACTATCGGTATGACTATGACTTGATTCCTTGCAAATATTATGTTTGCTTTTCAATGTGGATGGGCGAACGTACAGCTTTAGGCTAGTGAATTGCTTACCAGCCAGCCAGAAGACATTTTGTTAAAAAGCTTTTCTATCTATCTATAATGCAATACAAACAGCTTTAGTGTTTACTTGAACATTTGAAGGGCTTCTTTTAATTTAGCTGTCGTGTCTGGGAAGTGGAAATATTTTAATACGTGATGCATACTTGCTACCTGTATTTATGACTGCATAAATACATGTTATCGTAGGTGATTTATCTCCAAAGCTGGTTACTGGAATCCTGCAATATTGGTCTTTTTCGATTTCTAAAGGAGACATAAACACAGTTTTTACTTGAATACCTACAAATAAATGCATTTTCGTAATATTTACCATAATATGATATGTAGGCATGTAGGTAGATGATATCTTGTGTTTAGTGTTTGTCAAATGAAATTAATACGATGCCATGATTGATTAAACATCGCTTCTTTTTGAAGTATGTGCGAGATATCTATACACAACTGTAAACTTTGAGGTTATACAAATATATGTCATGAAAAGTGTTTGTACAGTGTGATGGATGTTTAACGAGATGACAAGGGAAAACAAATGTTTACGGCGCATGCCCTGTATTTTTTTGTGACAGTCTAAATGTTTCTTTCTAATGAGTTGCAGCATGATGATCTACATACTAAAGTATTCCGTATTTCGTACCTTGTAAGCATCCAAAACGGAAAATGTTGTTTACCAAAAGATAAGTAAAGTTATTTCGGTGTCAGGGAGGAAAAAAACTACGCTCGCCGCTACATTTTCCTGTCATCTATTTCCAGCACTGATAATGTCACTGATATTTCTGTCTCCAAATGTTAAGAGCAGTGTGAGTCAGCCTCATTTAGTCCAGCCATTTTAAAAAACCATAATACCGTGTGGATTGTATATACTGCATACCATATTTATTAAACTATCAGTAACTTGATATGTACGGAAGTGTACACAAAATCCTGTGGTGGTAGAGTATTTTTTGTATAAACATTTTTCAAGGAAGTCTTTTTCCCAATTCCCCTTCCTTTCTATTTTCAGTACAACCATTAAGCATAATAATTTAAAATGCACGTTTGGTTGGACATATTCAGGGTTGATGCATCCCTGATAGCTAGAGAGATTTTATTTTATTTCCACAACTGATGAGGTAGTATAAGGAAAAACGTAATGTGTGCTGTAAGGATATCATAGAAATGAAATGGGAATCTGCAAACAGACTTATATAGGTAATCTGGGTTTGGTGGTTCACCTCTACTTCAAGAGTGATAAGTCAGTCAAGAAGTACGTAAACAAGTAAACATTCCTTCGTTCCGACTTTACACACAAAGTACGGATATTTTGGAAAAGATTTTGTTTTCTTCCTCCCATTCTATGGAAATGCACCGTGTTGGCATTCTCCGTTGTAATCTTTTTAGCTGCCTTTTTGAATTAGTTGCGGTGTGGTACATTCTCTGCCGTACAGGTTTTTTTTTACATCTAAGCACTTGCATGTTCTTCGATGAATTTAATTCTTGGTTGTGTATTGCACACATATATTCATGTTATACGCTAAACTAAAAGTGTATTTTGGATGACATAAAGTTGTTGTACATGGTTGAGTTGCCCAAGTAGTTTATAGTTGGTAAGGTGTAGTCGTAATAGTGCAGGACTAGTGAAGCCTCATTTTGTTTTATGATCATGGGGCACCATTAAGGCATAAATATAGAGATCTTAAAACCTTTCTCTAGGGAATATCCCTTTTTACCAAAAAAAACTCCAGCTTCCTCGTTTCTTCTGCCCTATCTCATTTTGCTATCCCCATCTTTTCCAACATTTCCTTGCACTAAAGAAGGAAGCAGATGAAGAAACTGCTCTCCCAGATTTTATGAACTGTAGAAAACTTTAGAGATCCCCAACCTTCCCTTCAACCAAATCATAATGGCTTATAACGAAATCTATGTAACACATTACAACTTACTACGCTGCATGCCATGCTAGTATGAGTCAGTAAATGATGACGTTAGAAGGAAGGGTGATGTGAGTAACGCGTGTGGCTCATCTTGAGAATCTTCAGCTGCATTTATATGTGTACGCATTGCTCATATGTATCTGATTTACTGCTACCCAAATGTCTTGAAATGCGTACAAGTTGTGAAAACAACAGATGCATATCCGTAAATAAAAACAGCCTACAGAATGTTCCAACGTATGTCATCGGGTCATCAACATGAGATCATATCGATTACTTAAATACCTTGAACTACACTATCAAAAGTCTAAATAAAATGGTAATCGTCAACATTTCACTTGACGTAATCAGATTCAGGTACATAGCATGCGTTTAAAGGTTAAAAACATGAGGCGATGGGAATGTACTTAACGCTTTCCATTAACCATACAAATGTGAAAAATGTTATTGCGGGGAATAAGATTTTGGCAGCAGCAAAGTTCATATAAATTAAAATGAGTTTCGGGTTATTTGAGAGTACATGCATAGCTACAATGTTTTACCATCATTTGTACTAATGTTCTATTTGTACATTATGCCTATAAGTCGAATAGTCTGGCACTCTAATGCAAAGTTTTTGAAATGAAAAGCCTGGGCGGTTTTTTTTGTACTCTAAAAACATCTACACTTTTTTCTCTCTGAAAAGCACATTGCTGAAAAGTAGGATGGGAGTTTACAAAATTAATTTAGACTAATTTACGACAAAACAGAGTTCATTAAGGAATTTTGGCAAAAGCAGTGAAATACACTTTCATCTGAGGCAACACAACAGCAGGAGTTACGTAAACTGAAGTAAAATGTTTACTTTAATCTCTGTGTAGTTTTTACATAAACAACGGTAGAAAGTGAAAATGCCTACACTACTAAACTTATGAAAGATTGAAAGTAATAATTAACTTTTTTGTCTAAAGTTGGCCTTCGACAGTTCTTAATGGTATTTTACAACAACATTGAAAATACCTACATGAAAACGTAGCAGAACTTGTGACTAATATGCATTTCACCTACTACGAGTGAACAACTTTTATAATAAAACGCGTCTGCTGCTTCATGTCGTTCTACATAAATTAATTTAAATGTTGGTTCTAGAAGAAAATTGAAATGTCTTTACTTTAAACCGTTGCAAATTACATTGGCCATGAATCTAAAATTATCATAATAATAACGCTAAACCTCTTAAATTAAATTTTCTTTCCTTCTCAAGAATCTTTTTTTTTCATTTTAAATCCTCACACAATTATTATTGGAAAAGCTGAATAATTAACCAGAAGAAGAAAAAGAAAAAGTGTCTGCAATAAAATTACTATGCTGATGGTGAAAGTTTTAGAGCAGTTGCTGGTTAGCTTGGCCTTGTCTTGTCTCCTTTTCTGTATTTTTTTCTACCATACAGACCTTGGAACTGTTGGAACAAACACAAACACAAACAAGGAAACTTGAAATGTAAAAATGGGTCGACTTTTATGTACGACGGGTGTTGTCGAAATAATAATTTCCTACCACATAGTCATCAGACAGAACAACAGACTGTATTGTACCAGAACAAGTATTTTTCTTAAAAAGTTCAAGTAAACGTCTGGTGTAGTTGTGCATGTATACCCTTATTTTCTCTGAGGTAAACTTGATACGTCCGATTTCTCTTGTCGTTTTGTTTGCAAAGCAAATATCTGGTGCTGTGTGCGGCACAAAAAAAAAATTCTTCTTTCTCTTGGATCATTCTTATTCATGTATACCGACAGACAGCCGTACCACCACCCAAAACGTGCGTGCAAGTTTCTTTTTTTTTAACTTCATGATGATGATGATGATGATTGTACATTCAGCCTTCAGTTACCAACTGTAAAAATGAGGATATGTAGTACGTACCTAAAACTATGGTCTAGTATCAAATCTGAATTACTCCTTCATTAGTGGCATAAGCAGACAAAACGCATTACATGACCATTACCTGTATTAACTACGAAGATAAACATTTATTTAGTGGTACAGCAACGACTTTTCCTAATGTTCACCGAGCCTTTTAGATTATACCTATCTTATTTTGCCATTCTTTCTAAAAACAAAACAGTAGTAGTAGTGTAGTCAGTGCTCACCACTTTGGATTCTTCCCAGCCTTGTGTACTACTATACCTTAGTTCTGGACAGCTACTGAAGCCGAGTTGATGTTCATCTTACAAAACTGAGCATTCAAAATGGTGAATATTTCATGAGACAAACATTTCATTCTGATAGCGCAACTCATTCCAGCTGCTACTCCTTCCATTTCCAAAGTGCCATTTCCTTGTTTCTCAACCAGAAATTTTCCACCTGTACAACGAAACCTATCTAAGCCAGACCAAAGTACATTTGTGTGTTTTTTTTGTAAAATTGTACGCTGGTTTCGCACACAAACGGCTTATGTTGGACTATAGAGGACACAGATGCAAATGTGGCATGAAAAAAAAAACTTGAGCACACCAAATAGCTTCCCTATTCATCTATTCATTTCTAGTACATTGCTTGAGAACGAAAGAAAGAGAAAAGAGGGAAAACAACGAATGTGTTCTAGAGTGTTCCTCTTTTTCAAGCAAAATGGGAAAAGGAGCAGAGAACAAGCTTAAGAAAAAGAGAGTCAACATCTTGTTCCATTCTGCTTATTACAAAAGTAGATCCATACGCATATATATGCTCTATTCTTTCTTGTGTTTCTGAAGTTCATGAATACTTAATAGATCACTGTTTCCCTTCGTTTTTGCCAGAGCACTTAAGACTTTTAACTAGTTTAAAAATAGGTTTTGCATTGTACCTTATAACAATAAAACTAAACCAAATGAAGGGAGAGAGAGAGAAGACGCAACATTGAAAAATAGAAAAAACTGCAATGCGAAAATTGTACACAAACGACCACTGGAAGCAGAATATAAAGGACATATTATAGCTGAGATAAGCCCAGGGGGAAAATGTCGCAGTTGTTCTCAGTGCATAGTCATAATGTTCAATAAAACCTTTAATACCTAATGGCTAGTCTATTACCATTACCTTGTTACATGGTTCCATAAAAGACCTGCCACACCTGGTACACTAATTTTGGTAATAGCATTTCTCCACAAGAATTCTTTGCTTTTCAATTCACATGGTTAAAATTGTGAATAATATATTAAATTACACACAGGTCATGTCTAGCGCTTTGGTAGGTTTATTTATCAGATAATTTGGAATATTGGGTCAATCACAGGAGGCTGAAACATTTATTGACTTTTAGCTTCTCTCTATTACCCGTCAAATGGGAATTTCATAATTTTCCTTTATTTTGATGATGCTGATACTTTCAGTACTGTGTAAACAATGAGGTACATGTATTTTTCCTGCATGTTCATACAAAAGCATAGAGCATATAGTATACTTTCTACTCTGACTGATCGATAAGGCTTGATTATCCTCATTTGCTTCTACCACCGCTCGAGAACAATCATGTTTGGAGAAATCTGCTAATTCAGCACATTTCCTTGCTTGTTACAAGAAAAAACTATAGGTTGTCACAAGGAATTTCATTTTCGTTTTGTTGCTGAATTGCAGAACTTCATAAACCCAATTTCGTAGAGCATTGACGAATGTTCAGTGAGCAATCCTCACGCTCACGACAAATGAATTTCTACACAAATGGAACAAGAATTGGTTATGAACGACTAATAAAGTATATGTTATTTGTCATACTGTGTATATTTCTCACAGAGTCTGGATAAAAATGACAAATGGGAATTTGAGTTGTGCTTGTCAGTGGAGTGAACAATTCAAAGGAGCTTAATGCATACTACCTGAAATGTACACGTTCTTTTGAGCATGTTTCCTGTGATTTGTGACAAAGTACACCAAAATTTCAGCTGAATGAAAGTTATCGTCATCAGCATGCTGCATAAGATTTTTACTGCTACCAGCAGCCAACGCCTGGGGACACGGCTAACAATTTTTTTTTCTAGAAAATTATTTCCTTTTAAAGTTGTAGTTGCATGCAAGAAAATTAATATATTTAAGAAGAAAACCGACAGCATATAATTTTATACGAAGTCACAGATGGGAAAAACGAAACAAATCAAGTCTCTAAACTTGATGTCGTTGTTTTCTTCGTCATCATCAGCATCATCGTCCACAGCGTAGTATTAAAAGCATACAATTTTGACTTTGAAGAGTTGCGCATAACTTGAACATATTTGTGACTACACGAATCAGGACGTTATTGTAATATCTAGCCAGACTCGTTACTTTTTTGACTGGCTTGCCTAAGTCGAAACGACGCGAAAACTAGAAGAGAGAAGTACAGTAATAAAATCCCAAGAAGTTTGTAACAAAAGGTCCTGACATTATCAACACGTTTTGCACATGGTAATGCACAACAACATTCAATTCTTTGATACTTTGATGACTAAGGTTGGTCGCTTATGATTACGACTATGACGAATACAAAGTGAGTAATATGATTAGATTAGTCGAAGAAGAAGCACATCAACATAAATGCACACTTTCAAGATTTCTTCAATATGCTAATAAGAACCTGTTTCTGCACTTGATTTATTTCACTTCTCCCTCCGTCTTCGGCGTCTTTGCTGCTGCATGTAATGTTCGCGTGTGTGTATCCATCCACATGCATAAATACCTAAAAACTGCTCCTTTTCACAAAGATTAATCCGTTTTCCCTTCTAGTTTGTAGCTAGAGCTTTGTCTTCAATCTTCATTTCGTTTTCGGCATGCTTGCAATTACAGTGTGAACGGAGAGTGCGAGGAGGAGAAATCTAACACCATTGAAAATCCTACGGAGGAAATTAAATTGTGCCGTTCTTCATCATGGGCAAACGAATTTATATGTATAGGTACAACAACAAGCGAGCGAGAGACCACATAACGAAATCTTGCATTTTATACAGTTAAGCAATAATCCGGTATCAAATGACGGCAAATTACGGAAGTAATTTGAATTTTGTTGTACAAGGCAGATTTCCCTGTTCTTTACCAACGACGGTGGTAAACGGAAAATGACTGCTACCTCCCTGCGACTTTGATACTAAACACAGTACATTAATATTTATGCGAGCATCCTAAAATGCTTACTAGAATAATATCATCCTTTGATGCACTTCTATTAATAATAATAACTTACCCGATTTCACACAACAGACCATCAAATTTTAACTGCCGTTTTTCAAAACATTGACGTTTTTATCTGTTACAACAAGCCTCTTCTGAATCTGGAGGAGTAGATGCTTCAAAACCGACTTTCAGTTTTGCGACTCAGCAAAGATGTATGTACTATAATTTGCCATTTTATGTATGGTGTATGACTATTGATGGAGTTTGTCGCACCCACATAAGATCGGTATCTATCAACCTGTACCAAATTTTACAATCACAAATGAAATCTTGAATATTCCGTCATGAATGATTAAATTTTACGATAATAGAGCTTATTTATGCTTCGTTAAAATAATATGCTTAAAGGAAATATCCTCCATGTGTTAAAGCTGATGTGGCAGTAAACAAAACCATTAATTAACTAACTTGATATGCATAAAATATTACACCCATAAAGTATTCATTTATTGCCTTCTATATGTATGGAAGTACACATCAGCAAAAAAAAATTGCTTGCTTGCGAAGATTGAGTGACTTGAGTATTCAAGGCGAAAACCCATTTCTCAAAAGGAAAAAGGTAATTCCTCCAGAATGAACGTCAAGTCTGCCAGAAGGGAAATGTTCTCTTGTGGCCATCTCATTTTCCTAAGATTTTCTTTCCATTTCATTGGATTACCTTTGCCTAGTGTATTCTTTTTTTTTCTGAAAATGTTGCTTGCACAAGAAGGCCAAGAGGCTTTGTACACTTTCTTTTCATCCTTAAACAATATGCATTATAGCTTGACTACCATTTTCCCATCCATCGTGTCCAACCCTAGGTACACACATAATATTTAGAATCAGCAACCAAAATATTAAAGCAAGTTACACATATCTTTTTTGTATTGCATATATGTACGCATACGTAGTTACTTCTTTTGGAGACAAAAAAAAACATCATGTTACTTTTGCCCACGGAGGGGCTGGCTTACTGCTATTAAAAATGTGAACAGTATGACCATTTTTGGGGGAAATTATTCATACGAAACCATGTAGTTGGTTTATGGGAATATATGAGCTTTTATGTTATATATCATTATACTACCACTTCACGACAATGCATACATATAATGTGCTTTACTTTTTTTTTCTTGTACACGAATCTTAAGATAAAGGAAGAAAAGAAACATAAAAGTTTGCTAGATTTTCATACATTTAGAGTTGCGTATATGCATATATATAAGCACATAATGTGCAGTCATGCCCGCCGCCGTGCTGCTGCCACTTATTTGGAATGGTGTAATAATATGAGTATTCAAAATCCCTAGGGTCATTCCTCTATCGTTCTAGAATTTCATTGCGTTTTTTTTCTGAGAGTAGAGTCGTATTAAGTATTATAGTTAGTTATGTAGGCATGTACATTTGTATTTATATATATTTGTGACATTTTATCAGAATTGGTGATAGAACAAGTGTGGTAGAAGAGGCAGAGCAAGTAGTCAAGCTAACACGTAATAACACTGTTGCTTTCTTTCTTGTTCACCTCGTATTCTTCAGCGTTTACGGTCATACCAGAGAGGCAGGCAGTAGTGGCACTGAATGTGAACATTACTCAAGCTTGTTTCTTCTAAGAAGAGTGAGTAGTAGTGGTGTAGCATTTTTTTTCAACGTTCTCCACTCTTTCCGTTTGGAGTAGAGAGCAGCTGTAAGTGAACATCCATATATCACTCGGTTAAGCTTCTGTCAAAGAAAAAAAAAAGTTTTTTCATCTTCTTGGAGGAAATACGAATTTGTGGGTGTCACACTGCTGCTTGCCTGCTCTGCTGCTGTATGAATCCAGAAGCAAACGGGTTATACACTATCTTTTGTGTGTGGCGATTTAAAACGTCGTTGAGAGAGTCGAAGGACACGTTTCAAAGAGATACATTTGAATTGAATAACATTCTGTTTGAAACAGAATAAAGATGATATTATGAACTACATGTGTGTGTAAATGATGGTCGTGATCATCATGATGTTATCTATATTGGCATGGGTGGCACCAATTTTGCGTTGTATTTGGAGAAAAGATATGAATGGCCGCCTTCAGAGATTCAACATTTGATGAATTGTTTTTTTTTCTGGTGTTTTATTACAGATAATACTGAAAGATGAAGAACGTGGAGAGGCAGAGCTCCGAGCCAAGCGGTTACTTAACTGTGAAAAGAGGAAAAACTACAAATTTGACATCACGGCCGTAAGCTGTCGAGGGGATGTATCCGACAAGTAAGTAAACTAATGAATGCCCTACAACTGTATAAGACGGTATAGTCTGACTGGAAGCGAGACAAAGCATCGTTTTATTCATTTTCTTGATGACTAATGCGTAGGCAAATATAGTCAGTTACTTTTCGTGTAAAAGCAACTAGCCGATTGTAAAACAGTTTTCATTGTTGTTAATTAAGAAAATGGCGACATTCATCTGACCGAGTAATTTGTTATTTGCTAATATAATTTAAGCCTGTCTTCTTTCCTCCCCTCAAGCCCCATTCTTTTGTTTCCCTTAATTGCGTGATGCTGCCGTACCAAATATAATTAATGATATTACTTATCCTCCTGTCACCTTTCTGGAGGAACAGAACTGTATTCAATTAAATATGATGACGTTAAATTATTTGCTCAGTGTCTTCTATGAACGCTGAAAGGCAAACTGAATGAAAACTTTTCAGACGCTACTCTTACAAATTACGATTCTTCTTATTCACTTGCTAATTGTTTCTCTTCCATTACCTTTTCAACTTTTATGGTAGTTTTCGTGACATGATACTTTTTCTTTACTTTTTCAAATTTGTGGGTTAACAAAACCGTGCATGTGCCGTCACCATTTGTTTGGTATTACGTTGTGTGAAGCGAGTCAATCTACAGCCACATAACCAGGGATCTACAGGGAATGTAATTATTTTTTGTATATATCTTAAGCAAGCAGATGTGAAGCCGAATGACAAACTTCAAATTTGTAAGCTCGTAAACTATCCCTAAATATGCTATGTTTTCTTTATCAAACCACTCCATCAGGTAAAAATGAGTTTACGTAAAACCAAGGTTGACTTTAACCACCAATACCAGTTCTATTGCACACCTGTGTATATGAGCAGTGTCGGAAGAAAAGAAGCCTCAATATCCTGGAGGATTTCATCATTGTATGTAAATACCGAGTGGTAAAATTATGCGACAAAATGTCGGTAAAAGACCACCGAATGATCGATCCTTGCCGTAATCGTAGGTAAACCAAATAAACCGTAGCAAAAGGAAACGAAAAAGGCATGCGCATTTAATATAATATGACATATGTATTATTGCAATCGCATTTTGCTTCACCACCACCACTTTCCATATCCACATAATTTATTTAGGTTTATAAATAAAAGTATTGCAGATTCAGATAGGAAGGAAATGGAAATCGGAGAAAGCACTTGAATCGAAACTAGCTTTTAGATAGAACGGCGAAAGCTGGAGAGAAGGGAAAGGATGGGAAAATAAAGGATTGTTAAGATAAAGCCAGTGTGTGATTTATTTCTTTGCTTTCTTTTTATCATCTTTTTGAATTTCTCTATAGCTTATTTCATGGAACGTTCTCTGCGCTTATTAAACTGATGTTACACATTGTGTGATGTGTGTGCATGGGCATATATTCTTCAGTATACTTATATGCATACTAGTAAAAATGCACATGCATTTAATTCTACTACCATTTTCCTTCTTATGGACATTCATTTGTACACTCGACTTTATTAAAGTGTTTAGCGTAGAAGAACTTTTCCATGTATTTTTCTAACTGCTCTTCTTCTTAAGACACAAGAAAGCACCATCACCAATACACACTCTCGTTCCTTTCACTTGATAGCTTCCCCTTATTTTCCGTCTACTTTGATGCCCAAGTTTCCCTTTGAAACGCACTTCTTTACTCTAGTAGTATTATCTAACAGCATAATGTACAGCATAAATTTGCTCTTTGTAAATACCATAAATTTCTACTCGGTTCACTTTTATTCAACCTGAAACTTGCCGTCTTCTCAGTCAAACCGTGTGTAGCTACCTACATAATATATAGCTCAACCACCACTTATCATGTTATTATCCCGACTTTTAACTTTTTTTCCATCATCGTTTTCTCTTCAGTGTATTTGTCTTCACAAGGTTCTTCACGGGAAACAAGATGAGAGCTTCATTGCCCACAATTTTATTTTTATGAATGTTACAGTCGCAGTTCTGCATCAGTTGTGAAAACCTGCACGATGCCTACTTTTACGTGTTTTAGTGCGCAAAAACCAGGTACATTCTATAGAGACTTTTTTGGATGGCATCCCAGAATCGACCTCTTACCATCATTCTCCCCATTAAAAGACATTATATGATGACTGGGCTTTCATTACCATACCTTTCAAACTACTACTCAAGAG
>JAHZMZ010002960.1:0-20242 GCA_027743805.1 Lepidocyrtoides sp. E14 | reverse complement strand
GCTCAAAAAATTTTGTAGCTGAATCACAAGTTTATATACTTTTTTTTATAAAAAAAAGACGTAAAGCAAGAAAGAACACTGCTTTGTAACCACCAGGTATGGGCAGTATTACCCTGTAACAATGCCAGTACATACCACCTTTCCAGGAAAGCAAAGTTGGCTCGTTGTACATAGGTAAGCAAGTGGGAGTAGGCTAGTTAGTGCGGAAATACATTTTATATGAGTAAGTATTGTACTTGGAGAAAATATCGTCATCATCATGAAGTATGAAGTAAGTACTGACATTAACGTTTATACTTCACTTAAAATACTATATTAGGTGCAATGCCCCCACACCCTCATTGAATGAGATGATACCGTGTGTATCTGTTCACTTATAAGAGGTGTTTGTACTGTCTCTTTTTCTCTGCTGCACCAGCACCATACACACACCTACTCGCACGCATTCACTGTCCTTAGCCAACCAAGGATAAGTGACTGATATTACGATGATGATACAACGACGCTAGTCATACATACGCGATTTCGGTTGGATTCATAGACTTCGTGTCTTGCATCAACACGACTACCAAAGGAAAAGTAAATTTAACTCATCCTTAGTTTTACTTGTTCTTCTGTTAGAAAAAAAGTGGAGAGAGGTGACGGTATGTTATTATTATATTATTACTACTATATGTTCATGTTTTCGTGTAATGATGAGAAAGAGAAGGAGGAGAAGAAACATGAAGTTGATTTTTTTTTTGAAGAAGAAAAGCTATTACTTGAGCTGTACAAATTTCATCACCGAAAAGATGGAATACCTCTCTTTGGATGATGGAACTAGTTCGTTTAGTCTTTCACTCACATAAATACCCGAGCCGTTACAGTACTAGCAATTTAGATTACTTTCGTCATATTATGCTTTCCCAGCAGCATATTTTCTCGTGTTGCTCTTCTTCCTAGTCGTCTTTGCAGTTTGTCGGGGGAAAAAAAAGCTGGCAGTGAATAATATGAATGGACATAAATACATTCAGGCATTTCAAACATACTCCAAGTTAGCAATACAGAGAAGAAGTGTACCGTGTATGGATGTGTACATATTTGTGTGTGCATACTTGTTGGGAAAATGTAAAATAGCTCCTCCAGTTTATACTTGAGAACAGCGCGTAAAAGTAAGAAATAACGACAGGAAAGAAGAAAATTTCAAATTCCAAACTGGTAGCTTTTCCTCTTTCCTTCTGAAAGGGAGAGATGGAAGTAATCCGTAATTTATATCCGTTTGGAAATATTATGGCATGAGTAGTAATAGGAGAGAAAGCTAGTTTACGTCTTTTAGCTCTCAAGGTGTGTAGAGTTTCCACTGCAGCTCAACGCACAACACACGAATTTGGTTTTCAGTTACATTTTTGCACGAGTCTAATGTGTGCAATTGAACAAAAACCAAAACTGCTGTAACATAAGCGCATTTCCACACTCTGAGCTTGGAGGTGTGCACGCAGAGAAATCAACTAGAGGTCTAAGCTGCTTCAATTCAACTTAACTTTTCTCTGACTTTTTTTTTCCCGACTGGCATGGTATTGTGAGTAAAGCAGCATGTAAGTGATATTTTCAACACTATGACCGTTAGTGGTGTCTATTTGAGTGTTTTATATATCGGAGAGAAAAAAAAATGTAAAAAAGCATGGACATACATATACACATATGAATACCATTGATTCATAGTACTACGTTGCGTACGTAGTACTATGAATCAATGGTATTCATATGTGTATATGTATGTCCATGCTTTTTTACATTTTTTTTTCTCTCCGATATATAAAACACTCAAATAGACACCACTAACGGTCATAGTGTTGAAAATATCACTTACATGCTGCTTTACTCACAATACCATGCCAGTCGGGAAAAAAAAAGTCAGAGAAAAGTTAANAGAGAGAGAGAGAGAGAGAGAGAGAGAGAAAGAGAGATGAGGAAAAGGTTACCCTCTTTTTCTTTTTTTTTTCCTCTTTGCTTCTATTTTCCCTACATGAATCTGAGATTCCCTCTCAGTTTCAATTTATTTGGAATTTTTAAGCCATTCTCTTTAGACTAGCCTTGTACTCAAACACATTTTCATTCGCTATTTTTATTTCTTATGCTCTTTTTTTCCTCCGCTCTCCGGGGTGTTGTTTCACTCCGTCTCTGATATTTCATTCCTTCTTGACTTTCAAATCTATTACACTGACAAGAGGAGAGAAGAAAACAGAAAAAGTTAAGAAGGATGGTGTGTAGCCCCAATCTTGCCTGTCATGTATTTTATTCGAAATTTACCACTGTTGTTAGACGCACACACAATTTTGCTCCTTTTATGTATGTACATACTTATCTACATGTGTGTGTAGGCATATGCCGTGGTATTTGAACTTTCACACGGGTATACCACATGCATGCGTATGTTAATACAAAACACAAGACATGATTATATGCAATGAAATGATCATGCTTTGTCTCGTATAATGCGCACATATTACACTTGTATTGTAAAATGTGATTTTCCCTTTTGCCGCTTCCAATGCTCAATCTTTCCCTCTCTCTCTCTCTCTCTGCTCGTGCTCATCTTTTTTTATCATTGTGCAATTTTTCATAAGGGTAATTTTCATATATGTATCTCATTTGTTTTCGTTCTTGGGTTCTGTATGTTAGGGACTTTTACAAGAGGCTGAATAGTATGTACGTACGCAAAAAAATATAAAATCTATGCATGTACATTTGTTTCTTCAGCTAAAAGAAACTTGAACGGATAAAAGTGGTAATAAAAAATACGCTGGTAAAGATAACTGCCTTCCTCCTGTTTTCATTACATATTCGAGAAAAATTACGGCGGCAAGAAGAGACCATGAAGAGGAGCAGCAAGCATCTACGGGAAAGGCGAAGAAAGTCTGAGTGCAGTACGCAACTTATGAATTTTCTGGGAACTTAAATCATTCATGGATTTCAGGCATGACAATGATAGTAGATAGAAGAAGAAGTATATTAAAGTTGCCTTTTCTTTCTTCGACCTAATCATCGTCGTGGAGGGTCTGTACATGAAAATGAACGAGTAAAAAGTTACGCTTTACGCACTCACTACAAGACTATCAAGATGACCCCATTATTATTTGAAACATGATTCAGGTGTGACAAGGGGAGGTCTTGAAATGATGAAAACGGTTTCTCTAGAGGTTTGGATTGGCACAAGGATTGATAGGCAATTCGCAGCAAAGAAGCACTTTCTACTAGATCACTGTCGTTGAGTAGAACGGGCCTCCCCTGCCTCGTACTGATTTATGTCTTCATACCAAAACTTACTTTCTGAACATGCCCTTTCTTTCGCTTTCTTTCCCCACCATGTACTCTCGTGCTCTCTCCCTATCTCTCTCTGAATTTATGTACGAAATAGGCACATAGGTACTTGCACCAGGATGTCTATTTAAATAGATTAGAAAAGATACGCAGGGAAGGGCAAGTATATAAAAATGTTTATTACAATCCACATATGTACACACATGCATACATTAGGCAAATACGCATCTACTTTTGGACATGTATATGACAACAATAAAGCAATAAAAGTGTGTTCACAATGTATACTCAGTCTGTGTTACGGTTGAACCGGTACTCCTCTGCTACCACGAGGACCAACACTGCCAAACAAAGTCTTAACTTGATGCTACGTTCTTAGAGTACTCCAAAAAAGGTGTCTCTTCTGTTGAATTTGTAACGTTAGCTCTTTAAAGTATGCTAATATTTAGGCCATAAGTATATATAAATACGCAGTCATATTATGCCCTTCCGGTTGCATCATATGAGAAAGCCTGGGCTGCTCGCAAAAGTCATGACTGACTGCTTGCTAAAAACATTTTTGCTTAATTTCGAAAAAGTCTTTACAATAGTAAATGACTTTAAGGTTTTACCTTATTTAAAATAACCGAATATTTCCCACAAAAAGGTTATCGGCTATCAGATAGCAGTATGTATAAATATTTTCATTAAAAATTGTAAACAACTTAGGAAAAGACAATGTACTCAGCTGGCCATAAATTGCTACAGCCTGAATAAAATTTTAGTACGGAAATGGAAGCATAATTGAAAAATGACGTCCCACTCTGAGAGTGACGATTCACTTTTTAATCCGGCTCACTGTTTAATTAATACTTACTTCATGATTACGCAAAGCAGAGTGGCAAGTAAGCATTTCGTTATTTTGAACAAGAGTTTTATGAGTTTTTGTAGCTAATTTTAGCATTAAGCATTTGAAGAGGTTTCAGCAGAAAGCAATTCCGACATTTGTATGTTTGTACAAAATAATGGAGGGATCTGGAGCAAAAGTCTAAAATAATTCGTCAGCCAAACGTAAAGATGGTAAACAGCAGTGAAAGTAAAATATTATGTGGAGTTATGTAGGTACGATCAGAAAGAAATCATTTCTGATCGGTGCCATCTGATTGGCTTTTCAGTAAAGTACTTCACTAAAATCTCTTAAAAGGCTTAACTACACATGATTTTTGTTCATTTCCATCTATCTCTCTGCCAATCTTCCTCTTCTCTCCCTCTCGCTCGCGATCTCTTCAAAGAACCACTTGCAACTAACATACACAAATCTGAAATGCTAACAATATCGAGTGGGTAAATGGAACGCTTTATTTTATTTTAAATATTTACCTAGACACTATATTGTACACTTTTGTACGACTGAGAACTTTTGCAACACGAAATCCTTTCGGTTTACAGATGCAACACACACACAAAATGTGTATAAATGTATCTGTATTTATACGACGCAAAGGTGAAATTCCTATATTTGGCTTTAAAAATGTGTTTAGAAAGACGGAGGCGATTTTCAACCACTTTGTATTAAAAGTATACAATATATAGTCGATTTCACGTTGAAAAACATACTTTGCTAAACCTTTACGTTCTACAGTTAAAAGTGAAAGTCAGGTTTGCTTAGTCAGTGAGTGGTGTGTACGCGCCTCCCAGTCAGTCGGTCGGTATCATCATTCTCATCGTATAATATATACATGCATAACATCGCCTCTAACCGCTCTTCTCCTCTCATCAGAATTCCTATCATTTGCAACCATCTGTCGTCTTCCTGAAAATATTATTGACTGGAGACGGCCACAAAACAGTTACCCGACTCAAAATTCGAAGAGTATTCGCCGCCCTGAGTGAGCAAAATATTATATATGTACATGTTACTAGTAACTACTAGTCCTCCTCCACAGTTTACAATAGCTGAAATAATAATGCTCACTAACCGAATCATATGGTAATCTGAGCACCGCAGCTTCATGCATAAAAATTTTATATTAGGTTCCCTCTGAAGCTTTAGAATGGTAACGGTAGTTGCAGTGTAGACGCACACGACAGAGGAGCCACTACTGAGAGAAAGAGACACTAGCTCTATGATGAATTCCTAAACGCCTGCCCGTCTCTCTTCTTTCTCCTCACATTGATATTTTAAGCGAACAATACTCCTAAATAAAATATGTTTGTTCAACTAGACGCTGAAATTGTTATAAGAACCAACTACCGCACAAACCACTGCCATTTCTATGGAATATCGACACATTATGCATACATTGTTTGATGTAGGTTTACTAATACGCAAAAAGTCCTCTGTCGCGGTGCACAAGTCTGCATTGTCGGAAGAGACAGGGGAAGCAAAATGAGCACTTTCCTTAACTGAGATGTGATGGTCTGACGACTGCCATGTAAAGCGTTGTATATAAATTTCTGGAAAAACGCCGCCTATACATAAATACATGTTCATTCTCCTAAAAAGTACAAAGTGTGCACATTGATTCTTTACTGACATGTATCCCTCTTCTTGCTAAAACTCATGTCCCGCTTCCTTTCCTGCTGCTGCTGCTGTGCTGGCACTCCAAATTATGCGAGTTGAGTGAGTTATTGTGTTGCTAAATGAATGAGTACACATGGAAAAAGAGCAATTCAATGGATGGTTGATGAAATACTGGCTGGCATCGCTATCATCAATATCATCATCACTATCACCAATATTGACATCAACCTTACAAATATCACAAGAGAGAATATTCGAAAATACGAGAAAATCTTATTTCTTTTTCTCTGACTTTTACTTGATACTGTAGTCTACCTAATTTTAATGGGATTACGACTGAAACCTGTACATTGTAAGCTGTTCTGCCAAACTATGCTAAAAATATTAATTTTCAGTTTAGCCTGCTAACTTCCCGTTGCCGTGCCAAGACCTGTGTGCCATTATTTACAAAGCACGCGTACATGAGTCTCAAATACACTTTAACAAGTAAGTACGACTAGTGCAAATAAAAGGAACAACGGGAATAATAATAATAATGCCTCGGCAAGTAATATGTTTGTAAAGCAGTTCATTAGTGAAAGTAAGGCAATGTAGCTCTTCTAGTTACTTAACAAACTTTCATAACGAATAAGTCATCCGTAAAAAGAATCAAACGAGTGCTCTGTTTTCCTATAGCTGTAAGCAAACTCAAACAATCAGCCGACTTTGGCAGGATTCATACGCTACTACAACTGTAATAAAGGAAATAAATATGGAAAAGTGAATGAAAATGGGCATAGAAATAAAACGAAAGATATGACTTCCCAGAAAGAAAATGACATTTGAGTGTAATGCACGTAATGAAGAAAAAAAATGACGAGAAAGTGAAAGCGGAGACAAAGTGTGACAGGGAAAAAAAACTTGACAATGAAAGAGAGAAAACAAGGAATAGCCTGTAATGTACTTAATGGCAAAATGAACACTTTGACCAGACCAGAGTGACATTTGTGGAGTAAAGTTTGGAGACAAGTTTGATACAATTATCTATGAATCCAGAGTATATATACCTCTTATTGTTTTTCTTCTCCGTTCCTTCCTGGATTTTTCTTGTATATTTCGGTTTCTCAGTTAAGTACTTATAGAAATGTTTCTACCCTTTCTTTTTCTTTTTCTTCTTCTTCAGCGTGTTTTCAATTCTATCCTAGTTTTCCAACAGTTTGATACATAAGTACAGAAACCATTTTTGTGTTCTGAACATGCTATATTTTACGCCGTCAACGTATCTACAGATCTAAACTATTATGTTCTATTACAGATGTAACTAGGTGGCATGGTAAAATGCCAATATGTTGCCACCATGTTCTTCAGAAGAGAGAAAAAAAACTTTACCATTATTATGTAGTAATAGTAATGGCAGTATAAAAGTAAAACTGTGTTGATCTAAAATTTCGCCTTTTTCTTCTTCTTTTTTTCACGTTCATCTTCTTCTATCTTACAAAAGAATCTTGTGAATGTGCTCCAACTTCTACGTACAGTTTTACTTTATTTTTTTATGTCGTGGTTGTGTAAGATACGTAGTTATATACCTACCTATTAGAGATGCATAGAAGAACGCAGAGTTAGTTCGTATATATGCCCTGGCAAGTATTTTATTGTCATCGTTATTACAAGTATGGAAAGTATTGGAGACAAGGGATGGAATACAGGAAAACAAGCGGAGAATATATGTATCTCTAGCTTGTAGCAGTTGACGCTTCTTTCTCATCATCATCATCATCATCATAGTCTTTAGTCTTGAGTTTTTTCTGTCATATTTTTTTGTAAATAGAAAGAGAAACTTTTTTATCAATTGGTGTCATCTTGAAGAGCAAACCAATGTTCTCTATTATTCCTATCAAAAAACTTTAATGTACAACAAAGCAGGAGAAGAGTGCTTTAATGCTATTTAGAGATACTCAGTGTGTCTATACAATGCAAACAGTGTAGGCAAACGCGTAGAGATTCTAGGGAAAAAATGGGAATGAAAGA
The DNA here is from genome assembly GCA_027743805.1 of Lepidocyrtoides sp. E14. Classification (NCBI taxonomy): domain Eukaryota; kingdom Metazoa; phylum Arthropoda; class Collembola; order Entomobryomorpha; family Entomobryidae; genus Lepidocyrtoides; species Lepidocyrtoides sp. E14. Next base: position 12,432 of record JAHZMZ010002960.1, on the reverse strand, counting down.
AGGGGATTTTTTCCGTCGACACGAGGGAGATGTAGTCAACGTAAAAAAAGTTTCAATTTGGAATTCATCACAAGTATATACTAAAAGTGTACTCTTACAGTCAGTCTTGGTGGTAGTGGTAGTAGTAGTAGGGGCAGTGGGTAGCTAGCTATGTTACACAATTACCTTTCAAAAAAAATCAAACTATATACCTAGTTGTCTGTGCTTAACAGTTTTGGAACAAAATGAGATTAAGTTCTCGCCATTCCTGCTGGAGCTTTTACGCAAACACCAGTTTTCCAGGGAAACTTTTTTTTTCAATTTTCAACGGTTTATATACTGCATGCTTGTGTTGATAGGCAAGAGATGGGTAGTTCAACACCAGTACTGCTTTACGATCAACTTTGTTATTAAATACACATCTGTGTATTGTTTAGTAATATCCTGCCATTTTAGATTTTGTTCTAAATTATAGAAAAGGATATACTCACGTACGGTGGTACTTTCTCAGCAGTGTCAAATGCAATACCTAAATGCCAGAATACGCTTTATCTGTTTGAGCTTTGATAAGAGCCCTATCTTGACAATTATGCATACCTCGAGTTAAACTCTAACCCATTTAAAAGCATTTTTTCGTAATTTTTATAATTATTCCTGCAGAAAATTTCTGGAACATAGTAGCTTAATTGATGGGCTTTTAAGCATAATGTAAGGTAACTAACAGCAGAAAATAATAACTGGTCTTACATATACAAGTTTAAAATTATTATATACGCTTTTGTTTTCAGAGATTCCACATTGACATAAAAATACTATGATAAAACATCTGTCTGTATCTGTAGTAAGGACACTTTTGCAACCATTACAGTTGGCAGAATAGTTGCAAATTTTTTTAAGAATGAAGACAACAACAATGCTGACTTGTGAGCAAGGAATGTCTTTTATTCTAAATTCTGTCCTGCACTCCCTGCAACATAATATCTACTTCCTAGTTTGGCTAAAAAAAGATGGATTGAATTGGAGCGTAAGAAGAGTACTATCCCTCTGCTACCAGTAGCCACAATAATAATGTTCCATCTAAGAGGATGAGGAGGAAGGAGAAGAAGAAGCTCTGTTGTCTGCCAGAGAAACAATGCTCTAAGGGATAAAACGTAATGGCAGTAACGAGGAATAGAACCAACGAAAAAGGGAAAGGAATACAAAAAAAAGAAAAGAAGGCAGACAACGAGAAAAAAAAGAAAAATACCTACGTTGTAGGATATCCAAAAAGAAAAGAAAGAAAGAAAAAAAGACAGTAGAAAACGGACTACTAGCAGCAAGTGACTGAGAGTGAACTAACTTTCAGGATAGAATAATAATAAAGGACAAATACCTTTTGTCCAGCCTCTAATTGCCCCGGAGGAATTTATGCTGGGCGTAAACTTTCTTGAAACATGCTGGTTTCTTGCTATCTCATTTTCTATCCCATAATATCTTTTTTCGTTTCCATTCCCTCTCTATCTTTTTTTTCTCAAACGTAAGTACACACTTTCTAAATATCTTCTTACTGCTACTTTTTTCACTCTTTTTTAAAACTTTCTCCTTTAATTTTACACAGTCATGTGAGTAAATATATTGCATAATATTATGTATGTACATACATTCCTACCAAATGCATTGTACATACGAATCTGCAAACTATCCCTACAAATGGTTGTATTTCTTGTATGGTAGATAATGGTGGTGAGTGAGTGTGATCTCTTTTTTCAACAGATGAACAAAGTACATTATTTGGACAGGGTAGAAATAGTACATTTTTGCACATTTCTACTTCTACACTACCACAAGCTACTTAGCACTTACTGGTGTATCAACAACAGTGCATAGTGGTCGGTTTCCAGAGTACCAACAGCAGCGGTCGTGATGAAACTGATACACACACCGAAAGTTGCACCAAACGAAAAACTCATTTTTCTTTCTTTTTCTGCCTATAATGTACTTTTTAAACAATACATTAAACTTTACACACTGTTGAAATACTCATCCGCATGTGTATGTAATAATGTGCACGTCTTTTCTCTTCCTTTTTTGCTGCAGTAAACGAGCATGTGAGAGAAAGGACTGCATCATTGCTCCGTCGTAAGTTTCTACTTTTGATATTATGATGCCAGTGTTTACATTATCTTTAGTTGAGTTTAGTCAGACTGTGTTTTCGAAAGGAATTGAAGAAAGATAAACAAGCGCTTCTTTCCATACTTTATGGAGTTATAATAGCATTTGCAGAAAATCTTTAGACTACAACAACGTACATTAGCTCGCATCGCCCCTTGTCTTTTATTTTCTTTTGTTATTCTACGAGTTCCGTTGCGTTTGTAATAAACCCAGAAAACTAGAATGTAGTAATAATAAAAAAGGATGTTATGAAAACAATGTTTACGGTTGCGAGAAGAAAAAATTGTCATTTTTTTGGCGATTTAAAAAAAACTTTACGGTTTCAACATTTACTGTTTTTATAACCTTGAAAATCAAATCATGACCAGGTATCGTAGTAGGTACATTGTTATTCACTGAAAAATTGGAAGCAAAAATTATAATACAATTTTGTGTTACTAAGCTACAGACAAACAGACATTGTAGACTATACCTATTAAGCGTCTTCACTCTGTTTCGCCTATTAATAATGACAACTGCTATACTTTGTACTGCATTGGTTTCCTGCCGTTGGAATACGTGCGAGTTTTACATTATTGCTGCAATTCCCTTATACCAGGAGGAAGCATGTCCCCCAAAGCCGGCTTACTCTTGCGGCTATGTGTTCCTTTGTGAAATGTAAAATGTACAATCGCATATACGTCAGACTTTCATTGTCGTGTAGTGTTACTATAAGAAAATTGTATAAGAAAGAAACTAAGAGAACAATTAATTGAACATGCTGGCTTTGCGTGGTTTGAGAATATCTCTTTTTCTACTGGAGAAAAAAAAATTATGAGATCGCTTCAGGGTACGCCTCTACTTTTGCTGCAAGTCAAGTTGAAAATTGTTCTGGCTAGCTGACAGGATCGCTCAAGTCAGATGGTAACGCCAGTTTCAATTTTGTTATTGAAGCAAAAACTTTCTATTGTCGGCAAGAGTAAGCATGTTTCACGGGTGTGCATCACCACTAGAGGAAAATATCTACTAGGAAGCAAAAACAAATAAGGTACACAAAAGATAGACAATTTCCTTGAAAAGCTTCAATTTAAAACACAAGGCAATCACCGGGATCCTATCTTGACCAGTTTTCACTTTCATGACATATTATTACCCAGGCATACTACTGCCGTGATATGTTTGTACGTACATACAACCGGAGAGGAAATCGTTTAAAAAGTAATCTTAATGAAAGAAAATTGCAAAGAATTCTGATCCCCCCAGAGAAAAAAAAATACCTAATAGTTCAACAAACATGCAATATAAAAAGCCTAAAAACGAATAAGATCACATAAAAAACTGACAACGGGCTTCATCATGTGTACTACTTATATATTAGTTTTCTTCTTTTTTTACTCTTTTCTTCTTTCCCTCTTCCTTTTTGCTCTGCGTTTACGTAACAAAATACAGGGTATTGACATGCCAAACGCCTTCCGGTCTTCCTCTTGCTCTTTTTTTCTTCATCATCTTGTGCTTGCCTTTTCATTTTACACTCCCACGGTGCAGTTGGTTCTGCTAGTAGATAGTAGATCCAGCTACCACATAGTTTTTTTCACTTTATGTTTTGCGGGATTGTAAAGGAGAAATTCGTCAGACTTCCTTTTTCGTTATATTAGAAAGGTAAAGATGAAATTGGAGGAGCACGACGGACGTGTTGGGATGATGGGTACGTACCTACAGTACTACGTGAATAACGTGCAGTGTTGACTCTTCAACGGGGACTTGCTTTTTTACGGTTTAGCTCTTGTATCTCTTTTTCATGTTATAAATATATGGAATGTGTATTGCCTATACATAAGAGCGGCTGTTAAACCTTTTGCTTGCCCCTTGCTGCAAGCTAACTTTTTATCCGTTGGAAATTTTTCCCTTTTTTGGTTGAAAAAGAAATACATGACGTCCTCGTCGTTTTCCTAATACAACAGCAGCAGCAGCAGCACCAGGAATAGTAGAAAAAGTGGAAAATGTGAAGCGAAGCATCACATCGGATCTCATACAGACACTCATGTGCCCACATGACGACCAGAAAAAGGGAAAGAACTACATTAAAAGGAACAACAAAAGAGATTTGAAATAAAATCCCATCAGAGTAAGAGAGAAAGAAAGAAAAAGAGGAATAGATCTTCAAGGAAATAGTAAAAGATAACGATTTATACAGTCATATGTAATGTAAGTACAAGCTTATATCCGTATAAATACTATTTATAAAAAATATATGAGTGTGGAAGGATTCAATTTTTGCAGGGTGGATTTTTTTTGAGAATTGAGATTTGATTGAAAGAGGAATCTCATCTTGCAAGAGGATAATACGCAGAGTAAAGAGGAATTGGAAAATAAGCAAGCTGGGAGACGGATAGTAGTAGAGGAGGACGGGGAAAAAAGCACATGAAGAGAAAAAGACATGGGAAGAGGAAAAAAATGTTTGACTTTTTTTTCTTCCATGTAAAAAATAAAGTCAGTTTATTGAAAGTCAATTCAATATTGAATGCGATATGACGATGCTTAATATTACTACGATATAAATGGGAAGAATGAACGAAAGAGAAAGGAAGCTGGAGGAGGGGGCAAGCAAGCGATGTTGAAGCGATATACATAAATAGATGTTGTTTGGCGGCAGAAGATGTTGAAGGAGCCTGTGGCAACTCCACAACTTGCTCTTGACTCATCTCACTAGATATGTACTTTCTTGGTTTCATTCCCTCTAATAATAATAACGCAGCCAAAAGAAATGAGCATTATGAGCAATAACACATAAAGACTTTTCGTCATGTAGACAAAATCACAAGACAAATAATGTTTCCTTTGTACACAATCTACCAAGATGGAATGTTCTTGTTGTTGGAAACTCCTTTTGATAACATTAAATATAAATATCTTACGGATGGCCTATGCATCCATCCCCGTATTTCAAAACACGGGGCTTATATCAAGAGAGAGAGAGAAAATGAACCTATTCATTTGCTTCTGCAGATTACATTGTGAAAAATATAAGTATTGATCATAGCAAAATCTGAAAATTTGCTCTAAGTTCGTTTCAAATACATTTCCAACCTCATCTAGCAGCTGTATTGAAAAATATACAAGCTAGTTGGTTACTTTAATCTCAATTCCAGAACTTAAACATCTCCTTGTTCTTTGTACCGTTCAGGCTTAAAATGGACAATGATTTTTGGCAAAAGACGATGGCTGATTTAACAAGAGTAAAGTATTGAAGACTTTGATGTGAAAGGTCGCTCTGTGAAATTGTTCCAATAAAATTTGATATTAAGCGTTATTTTCTTCAGAGTGAAACATCAAAGACTAGATCTTTTTGATGGTTAAGTTTTTATTTTGTGATAAAATTTCTTGTGTGAAAATTTTTGCTTACCCCCTCCCTTCTTCCTATCCAATTCACCATCAGCTTTTTTCCCCCGTTGTACCTCACACATTTTATACACTTGATTGTTTTGTATATACTCTCTGGTATTGCCTTTTTACTTACCCTCAATGCATACAGACAGAAAATATTGAAATTCGTTTGTTTTCAACTCGTTTTAAAAGAAACAGTTTATAAAAAAATAGAAACGCAATGGAATCTCTCCAAGAAATATATTCGAGGAAGGAAAGAGCCAACAAACTGTCTTTCTGGAAAAAAAAGACGAGAAGAAATTCTGTGTGCGATTTCTACATAGTTTCTTTTTCTTCTCTCTCTCTCTCTCTCTGTGTAAAAAAGTAAGTAAACTGCAAAACAATTATTGTTATTGTTTCGGGAAAAAAGACATTTTCTTTTGGAATGGTCCGCATCCGCAATATTTTCTGTATTGCAGGAAGCTAGAGATATTAAAAGTGAAGATTCTATATCTATTTTATGTACATACTTATAACTCTGATCATACGTAAAAAAACGAAGCAATGATGATGAAGATAGTAGTCGTTGTGTCAGTTTAAGCGTGTGCGTGTGTGCCTGCAAATTTTTATTTTCTCTGTTACACGATACATCCAACAAGATACTCTAGAAATATTGGAGGGAGAGAGAGGAACTGGCGACAGTGGTAGTGTATCTTTAAGAACTCTGTCGACAAAACTGTACCATAACGATTGACATAAAATCTGGGAATAAACTACATGAAAATCTATTATCACAGCGGCACACAAACATTCTCCATGAAAGAACGACACACTTGTACTGATAATATTGCTACTCGTAGAACTAAAAAATGGATACTGTAAAAAAATATTATTACTCGTCCATGGCTACTTACTACTGCTGCTGCTGCTACAACTATTAATATCACCAATACTACTATTACGTTCACTGCAAAAGTAAAAAGTCATATATTTCTCGTATCGGGTTCAAGACCATGTAATAATGTCAATGTAAACGAAAACCGTGGATGAACCAATTGATGATCATAATAATATGATCACTCATCTCAGCCTACAGGACGTTGCTCTCTCGTTTTCCCCTATTCCTCTCCGTCCGACAACATGCGCCTTTCCAAATAATTGTATACATGTTACTTTCCTCGCAAACTTAATATTCGGCAGACTACTCATCTATTATATTTAGTGTATACACATATTATTATTAGCCAAGAGAAAAAATGCTTCCAGGCTGGTAGAATTCATTGCACAAATAAACGTAGAAACATATTACTTTGTGTAGACAGTCCAGCATGCCCACTCTGTTTTTTTATATGCCTACATAAATACGTCCTTATGAAGATGCTGCAAGGAAGAAAGAGGAGCGAAGTGAAAGCAACCAAAAAATATATATTATGAGGGTCGAATTTTGATGGCTACTATTATGTATTTCCCAGTGCAGTTTATTACCTAATATATTACATGGTATATAAACTTGACATGAGCAGGTATATACAGTCATAATATGGGCAATGATAATATCATCTACTCTCTTTTTAGGCAATTCAGCGATGAGATTGATTCGGTTTGTTCAACCATATCTCTCTATCTTTCGCTACCTACTTTAATAACGCTGTTTTTCTGATATTTTTTTTTTCCTCTCTTGCTTTTTTTGCCATCATCGTCCAGTTCATCCCATGCGATAGCTCTCAAGAAGACTACACCTACATTACAGAAACATTTCTGCTTGCAGACATGATGATGATCTTCAATCTTCACCATCCTTCGAACGGCTGTTTTTATTTAGAGATGTGTGCAATGTAATAGATTTTTGATTGCAGGGCAGGGTTCTGGTGTTGGGAAACGATATTAGAGTAAGTGTACACACGAAAAAGAAACCACAGACAGACCACCAGATGTACATTTAAAACTTGTTTGCTGCAACTGAAGGAAAATGTTCGTTTACATTAAAAAGTGTGCCTGTTTACAAATACTTTTTTTAGCTACGTGCTTTTGTCTGGTTGCACGAGAAAAAAAGTCTAGAATCAATTATCGTTCTTTCAGCAGCATTTCTTCTTTTTTTCTTTAGATAAAAAAAACATACACACACATGCTGTAGAGACAGCTGCATTCCACACATACACACAATCATACATTGGTATAGTTTTTACGAGCATTTATATGATCATCGTAATCATCATCAACATTATTCAGTAATAGCCGACTTGTTTGGTCTAACTTTGTTTTTTTATTTCGAAAAGAGGAAATTGGAAACGTAATAGAATGACAGGGAGGATCTATACTACAGACCACTAATAGAGAGCATCTTTATTTCATTCTCCTGCTCTCTCTCTCTCTCTCTCTTTCTCTATCATCTCATGATATCCATACATCCATATGGATCGGTTTCCTAATGCACTTTTTTGCTGGCAGTAGCAAATAAAAAAGTTGTAAAGGTGAAAAAAGAAAAAACGAGAAAAGGGTACAGGTTTGAAGCGAAGCCAAGCCACAACTGTTCATTGAGTAATCCATCACAGAAAAGAGAAAAGTTACATCAAGTGTGTAATACATACAACAAAACTAAAAGTTCACAAGAAAAGTAACAAGAGAGAAAAGAAAAAGAAATGATGTTTGCAGCTGGATACGTATAACTAGCTTACTTTCTCTCTATTTGTATGCATGAACCTACATATATACGTGGGTATGTTTGCTTGTGGTAGGTAGTTATTGTTAGTTCCGCTGCTGATGATGCTCGTAGTTATCTTGTTCTTTTTTCCGGCTTTTTCTGGACTCATGTTGTTTTCCAGTGTGCTTTTGTCTACATAAGAATTCATATATATATATATATATGTATTTGTATGTATGCGAGCTCCATTGGACTTTTCTAAAGTTGTTCATGAAGCAATAGGAAATGGTGGTGATGGTGGTGGAAGAAGTAGTACATTCTTTTTACACAATACAAAGGTGTATAGAAACGGAAAAGTGAGATTTTTCCTCTTTTCTCACTCACTGAATTCCAATAGTATGAGGCATGCATCATAATAAGTTGAAATGTAACATCCAGGTTATTGCCTCCAATCATCAAATGGAATCAAGTTGAATGACATTCGAATCCAGAGGAGGAAGAAGAAGAAGAAGAAGAAGAAGAGTTACCCCTTCACTTACTCCCTCTCCGATAGTAAAAAAATGGTGGATTTTCGTACCACGTAGGCAAGTATACTACTTGTAGTAGTATTGCCTTACTCTCTTCCTCAGCCATGTTCATCTTGATATGGGAAAGTAAGTAGATGATGATCCTTGATTTACGTGGTAACAAACGAGACCAAACGTCTATACAGGATATGATTATGTGTAGACGTGTACTTACTTACATATACTGCTTACATGATGATATTTATGTTTGAGATGATGGAATGTCGTCCTCGTTTGCCAGTCTTGAAGAAAAACTACTCCTAAAATATTCACAAGATTCTCGACAAGAAGTGAACACTTACTTACAAAACCATTTTCCAACCTGTCAATTTACTTCCCCGTGTCTATGTCTTTACATCTTCTGTTTCTTCCGGTGATTTCTTGCCAATCTACCTATCTATCCCTGTTATTCTTGCTTTGTGCGTACTGGGTATATTCAATCAACATTTTATACTTGTGCATAATGTGCAGCTTTATTCTTCAAGAGAGTGAGAGAAAGAGGGAAAATGACACGCGATTCCAGCCCTATTCCCATTTATACACTGTGTGGTCGTCTAAAAGAAGAGGGAGGAGATGGTTAGAAATAGGAAACCTGACTTTAAGATCTTGTCTGCTTTACCATTGATGATCATCAAGATGATGGGTACATTTCAAAGAAAAAGTGAATAAGAACAAGAGAGGATATCAGGAAAAGGGAAAAAAGTCGTAGCTTTTTTTTCTAATGCAACATGAGAAAAGCATTATTGGGGAACCTTTGCCTCATATTATCATCTGTTTAATCCTCATGTGAAAGAGAGGTATGCCTTTTTTTCTAATAGTACGCATGCATGTAAGTGTACACGCACACATGAATCCATGTACATATCCACTGTACAACAGGCTTATCAGTTAACATTAACAAGGGAGAAGGAGAAGAAGAAAGAGAAAATTTAAGTGATATGCATGTATGGATACTGCAAGCTTGTAATGGTAATGCTAGTAGTATGTAAAATGTATATAGCCTCTCTCATATTATTCCTTTCCCAAAAGCAACCCTCCGCTCATAAAAAGGTAGGTACATAATCTCTAGACTATGATAGTGCCATGGTGGTGATGGAGAAAGCCTTAATAGAAAAGGAAGAATGAGGAGCATAGTGAAATAGTTTTTTTTCTTCGTCTACCACCGCCACTACTACTTTATACTCCTTCTAGCTTGCTCCTACTTCAATTTGAGTGAAAGAGAAGAGGAGAAACAAGTAGTCTTACATCTTTTGACAGCCAAGAAGAGAGCGAACAAGAAGGATAGAACGAGGGAAAAAAGAAAGAAAGAAAGAAAGAGCAACACGAAAAGATCTCATGGATTTTGCATTACATATAAAGGAGGAATGGCAAGATAACCTAAATAATTCAGAGCGAACTAATCCCCTATGTTTCAGCATACAGATATGATCTCAAAGGAAGTAGAGGCGATCATGAAAAATGAATGAAGATAGGCAGGGGAAAACAAATCCCAGAAGAGCGACGCTCTTCTTCTTCTTCTTCTCCCTGTCTCTCTCTCTCTGACTCTTACACCAGGATTGCCTCTTCAAAATGTCCTGTATAAAGCCCGAACAACATTAGATTTACTTTGTACAGACTTACGTCTCATAGTACACTAATAATAGTGGCAAAAAGGGATAGAAGAAATATCAGAAGAAATGATGGTAGTATAGTAACGATTGTAACATTAGTCGTCTTCATTCTACACGCTTATCATCAACTGGTTTTATATGAAATATATTTTTAAACTAACTTTGTTAGAAAAAGTCCCCGACTTAGTATACACTTGGCAAAGGAGGCGCAATGAAAAAAAAACTGAGGAAAAACCAAACCACCAGCGTAGAGTTTCAGTATTTCGCACCAGTATCGCCAGCATCAGTTCAAGTTCATGCTTTTCTTCTTCCCTTGTCCTCTCTTCTTCTTTTTTTCTTCTTTCAACGATACTTACTTTTCTATTCAACCGCTCGTTTCTGTCTTCATAATACTGGCAAAGGCGAGAACATATTTGTATTATTGTATGCAAATCACATAGTGACACTCTAATTACATCCTTGAGAAAGTGACACATGTGTATAATAAAGAAGTTGGAGACCGAAACTGGGAGAAGATGAAACGTGGATGGAAAAGAAAAAAAATGCCTTCAGGATATGGGAGAAAGGCTAGAGACGTGAACAAGTAGAGAAGAGCGAGAAGAAGAAGAAAAAGATCCGGACAAGATGGTCAAGTGCACACGGTATGAATATGCCTGTACGTGTACATAAAAACGCATACACAACACAGCTTCATATTATTTTTATGCATAGTGCTGCACAGATCCTTCGTGGTAAAACCTGGTATGACTGCTAACACAGTAGAATAATTTGCAAATTTTTTGTTTTATTCTCAATCTTTTAATATGAATGTATGCTCTGCATAAATGAATGCGTCAAGAAAAATGAAAACTTGACATATGCTGAGTATTATTTAGTGAATAGGTACACTAAAACATGTCTACTTTCTAAACATAACATTAAAGTCATGGATTTATACATATATTACCAGGGATCTCAAGTAAAAAAAGAGTGCATCTTTATTTATAAAAGACCATGAAATTAAATGGAGACAATGTATACAAAAGCATGACTGCACTTGTTTTTACTTAAAAAGATACTTTTGCTTGTTAGTAAAAGCACTTTTGTGAGTGGTTTGCGTGCATGTGTAAATACAAATTTTGTAAATTCTTTCGCTGAAGGAGAAACAAGTAACCTTAGAAGTAGGAGAGTCACTGTCTCCTTAAATATTGCATTGCATGGGTTTGATGATAAGAAGACCATCCAAAATGGTACACGTGAATGGAAGATGTGCTTTCTCCCTGTCTGTGTCTACTCAAATGAACAGTAAAGACGGACAGTTGAGAGAGAAGGTTGGTTATGCTGTACATGGAATGTGGTAGCTCGTCTATTTTTAATGCAATAAACTTATCTGTGCGGATATCTCAACGTATTTTTTTTATTTAAAAATGTATGAACATAATATATAAGCATATATATACTTACATAGTAGCAGTAGAACAGATAGGTACACAAATAACACTAAAACGCAAGGGAGAAACGATCTTGAAGAGGTATGTATATAAAAAAAGAACAAGAACCTACACTTATTTCATTCCTGTTTGCAATGAATAGCGAAAGAAGAAAAAAAATCAGCGGTGAAATTTTTCTCTCGTTTTTTTCAACATTTCTCTCTCTCTCTCTCTCTCTCTCTCTCGTTCCTATCTTATGCGTTTTCATGGTGAACTTTAAACCCTAAAAAAATAAAAATGCCTCCAGTTTCTTGGCTAGTTTCTTTCCTTGGCGAAAAAAGCAGCATTTGTGTTTTCACATACGATCTACAGGAAAGCAAAAGTAGATGAGGTTTTAACAGGTATCACGTAAACATTTTTTTAGTTGTCGTCGTCGTCGTCGTCTTCTCGTTTTTCTTTTTCAGAATTTCTACATGGAATCATCATTGCAGTAAAGGAAAATGGTAATATAAGCGTAAAATGAATTTAGATACGCACACTAACTAACAACGCAAGTCATGCATGCATGCATAGGCACTCATACATATTGGAGTTGGGGAGATAGAAAAAAAATCATATAGTAGATAGGTAAGCCTGAAGCACTATTATACGTAAAGATAGAGAAACGCGATTGGCAACTGGTTGAGTTTTGTCCGTGTTTTTTTCTCTCTCTCTTTTGGGGAATGTTTCTCCAT
>JAHZMZ010002959.1:0-13699 GCA_027743805.1 Lepidocyrtoides sp. E14 | reverse complement strand
ATGATTTTTTTCGTCTTCGTGTGTTCCCTCTCATTCTTATTAAAAGACATGCACGCAAGGATACGAGCAAGGCATGTATATCATAATAAGATCTAAATTGAATGAAATCTTATCATCGTCATAATCATCACGATGAAAAGATGAAGAAAATAAAAGGTAAAAAAGTCCCGTTGTTGCACGATGCTCAAAATACATTCAAGTGAGTACACTAGTTCTGTAGCTCATGTTTCTAGTAAAAGGGAACAGTCCCTAAAATAGGGATGCCATACAAACAGCATCAAAGTAATTCACTTCCCTTTTTACCGGCTCATATCATCATCGAAAACAACACTGCTGAATTAAATGTTCCCTTTATTTTCCTTAAGGGTTTTTGCTTCTCTTTAAAATGTGTCTGTGTTACAATGTTCATGAATAGGTCAAAAAATCTCAAAACTATAGATAACTGTTCCCGTCTGTTGTTTTGATGGCAATGCAGCTGCACTCCCATAATGCCTACGACTTTCCTTAAATATATTTTTTTACATGATTTTTTTCGTCTTCGTGTGTTCCCTCTCATTCTTATTAAAAGACATGCACGCAAGGATACGAGCAAGGCATGTATATCATAATAAGATCTAAATTGAATGAAATCTTATCATCGTCTCCCGTCTGTTGTTTTGATGGCAATGCAGCTGCACTCCCATAATGCCTACGACTTTCCTTAAATATATTTTTTTACTATTTTGGTACACCTTAATTAATTCCTATATACCATGAAAACGATGAGAACAAGAAGTGATCCACTTAAAATATAACTGGGTAAAAACGTAAGAAAAAAAAGTTTCCCAATATTTGAAATAGAGAATAGTTGGGAAGCTGACTCAACGATACAAATGATTGCTGTGATGCTTTTCCCTGAGCGGACAACTTCCACCCCTCCATTCTTCTTCTCTGTTTGTACCGTTACGCATTTTTTAACAAGTGGGAGACAAAAACAGACATTGCATGCATATATGTGTTGTTAACCTATGAAGAGTAAAGTGTAAAAAGAAAGGGGAGATAAAGTGAGAAGGCAATGTATATGCCGCAGGCAAAACATTCAAATTTTTTTTTTCCACTATACTCTTTATCTCATTGGTTTTCTTTGACTTTTTTACTATTTTTGGAAGATGACGTGAAATGATGTTTACCAGAAAAAATACGTAGCATAAAGCCTCCTGGACAACATGAATAAATTTTGGCTTTAAGCAGCCCTTTTACATCTTCAATCTTATTATTGCATTCCAGAACATAACTGTAAAATTTTTATATAGGAAGAGTTTTATTTTTGGATGACTCCTTGACGACAGAAGATAAACACCAATAATCTGTTGACCCGCGGTCAACAGTAAAACCAGAAAGGGAGCCATTAAAAAAGTCATTATATGGATTTCGCACTCTCAGAAAAACGGAGCACACGGGCATATGTACTTTGTCATTTAAATGAGATTTTAAAAAATTGCTAGTGGTACATTTTGGTCCTAAATTAAAAAAATAGCAACTTAATTCGCAAATTGGCACCAAAATAATGATTATCATCATGAAAAACTATTTTATACATTTTTGCATTCCAATTTGTATGATAATTATACACTGCAAAATCATTTCATGACACCACCAGAAGTACCATTACATGCTTAGCATGTTAGTATAATGTAAAAAAATGAAAAAATAAAATAATTGTGGTAAACGCACAACAGATGAATTCTTTCTAAACGTTCACAATGAAAAGTATAAGATAAATTACATATCGGCAAGGGTGGCGGCAGTTTTATTGCTTTACTTATTGTTGCAGCGATTGGACAGATGCGACAACTGCTACCACCCTTGCCGGCATGTGTTTATCTTATCCTTTTCATTGTGAAGCTTTAGAAAGAGGTCATCAATTGTGCTTTTGCCACAATCATTTTGTTCTCTCTCTCTAAGAAGATCATATGCTATTGAGGGAAAAGTGTCATCCTTCTGAAGAGATGAAAGTAATTTCCATACTATACATCTTCTTCTCCAGCACTCTGTTATACATATGCATCTATTGTTTTCTGGGTTAGTTATACCTTAGACCTTGCCCTTTCGCTCCCTTTTCCATTCAATCATTCCATTTACAAATTCTAAATTACAATCAATAAGGAAGTACCTAGGACTGAATCTCTTGAATTAGGTTACTTGGGATCCAATGTCATTTATTGATTTAGAGTCCTTAATATGTAGTTCAATATCATCATATTTTCTTAAGATGACTTTTATCCTTGCTCTTCGATAGCTCTTCGCTTCCTTTCGTTTCCTATTTACTACTTCTTCCTATTATAAAATGCCATTTCTTGATACCGTTAAACATCTGATTCTTTTGTGTGTAATGCAGCCAAGCGAAGCATGTAAATTTCCATGCCAGATGTCCAGCGCTTTTTTTCGGTCGTAAAAATTTTCCACCATGATATGTGCGTACGTGATGAACAGAACTGGACATCGTAGGTCAGGTTAGCCATAGGCTATAACGGCCGCGTGTAGGTAGTGATGATGATGATTCATGTCTGCTATTATATTTTTCAACTATTGTAGTTTTTTTAATCATTTCAAAATACATGGCATTTCCTGCATATGAAATTCTTGTTTGTAATGTAAATGCTACAAGGCATTTGAAAACATTTAAAAATGGGGAAAGAATGCCGTTAGCTCAGACTGATATAGAGAAGGACAGGGATGTTGTACAGAAGAAGGAAAGGATGAAAAATATAATTTCAAAAGTACTTGCATAGAGAATATTATAGAAATGATGTGCCTACTAGCTAGCACCAATGATGTTGGTAGTGACAAAGAAATGACTATAAACTCGATAATAAAAAGCAGCATTGAATTACTTTTATCATGACATGAATGACATGACATACGGAGACACAAAATGACATTTCAGTTATGACCAGACAATAGTGACAATGAACATGGCATATATAAGAAAAATAGCATGTGAAAAATTCCTAAGTAAAAATTACACGTGCAATGCAATAATGTACACATCGCTTTTTAGGTACATGCGAAATACATATTATGCATGTATGTATTAGGCTGGAGGAAGGAAGCAATATCGGTAAGTTTTATTATACCTATAAAGATGATGATGATGGGGCAAGTTTGCTGCTATATTCCGGTAAATCACACTGTAAAATGCACACACATACTTTGTAGGTATAACTATTATGCAACGTGCACATTCGCATTCCTCCTTCCTTAAGCATTACTGTGTGTAATGTGTCTATGTGATAATGATAATAGTCAATCATTATGATGTAAGGTAAACTGTTATGCATGTTGGCGTTTTGCACTTGCCTCGAGCAATTTACTTTGACTTTAGCATGTATTTACGTAAGTATATATTATCATGCGTATAGAGCATCAACAATGCACAGTGAATGAAAATCATGTTACTTGTGCTTAAACAATTGTTACTGCTGCGCTGCTGCTAGCAAATGCGCACTCAACAAACATTGTAAAGTCTGAGTGAGTGAATTGTAATACCTAAATACAGTTAGATAAGCAGTTGTTGTAGTTACAGAAGAGTATATAAATGCTTGAGGTCCCGTTATGTAATGAAATACCAGCACGAACGAGAGAAAAAAACACAAAAACTCTCTCGGTGGTTTCTAGTGGTGTGGAGGATAAAAGTGTGCTATCTGCTCACAAAACTTTTTTAAGGGACCATCCATAACAACTCTAAGTTTGCTTTATTTTTTTTACAAGTTAAATTCGACAATTTGAGCTGCAAATTTATGTATGGAGCCACATGAATGATCCCTTAAAAAATAAAAGGGGAGATGAGCAGTTTTACTTTGTGCTCGTAAATACCTAAGCCTTTTTCTCAACTTGACTTTTTCTACGCACACCTTTCTTTAGCCACAAAGATGCACGCAAAGAACAAAAGACTTGGAGAGAGATGCAGTTTGATCTTGAGAATTTATATAAAAAACAGTAAACTTGAAATAGGCTTGAATGCAGGCATGTATTGTTTATTATCGCTGCTTTATAGCTGCTGTTATAAAGCTGGCTGGCTGGTTGGGTCAATGTCCGAGTTTAACCCAGTTTTTTACCCTTGTCGTTTTTCTGTGTTACTCGCTCGTCGCTCCTTCTCGCTCACTGCACCAGGCAGGCGGAAAACCTATCATCATCTGCTTCCATCCATCTCTTTTTAGAAAAAAAAAAAATCTTTTTATCCTGCAGCTTTTATAGCATACATATATATAAATGATGATCTATCTTATCATTATCATTATTATCTTCTATTTTTAAGCTTATTACAAAAAGCAGCGGCTTTTTCTGTTGTAGCAAGTGCATCTCATATCACATTTTTTTAAGAGGTGAAAAAAATTTTTAGAAATGATATGTAACGTTCACTCTTTAATCATGTTACATGGCTTCGCTAATGAATGCTTATACTAGTGGTAAGTACAAGACGTACACTATGTTACTCTCATCATCTTTTTCTTTCAAGTTCAATATCGAAGCTGGTATGCGTAACATAACAACGCATCGTCTGTATCTCCATCGTCATTATCAGAAACGGCATTTTTCTCTCCTCTTTGAAAATAAATTAAAGATGCAAAATGGCGAAAGAAGATGAGAGGAAAATTTGATAATGAAATGAAAAGAAGATGAGCCGTTACATTTCGTTTTTACTAATGTTTTAATTTGCTAATTTACTTCTTCCTCATTATTAAAACTGCCAGAGATACTACTACTTCGTATTTAACGCAAGTACAGTCATACATATATTACATGCCTATAGTCGATATTATGCATTTCGACTTGATAAGTAAGTACGGGTATAATCTTATCGTAGTAAATTCGCATCATCACACTACTTACCGTCGTTTCATGTGAACCGTTAAAACACTGTGCTGCTAATTGCAAATGCATACAAGATTTTAAATAAGATTATGAAATGCCTTCAGCATGCTCGAATGGCAGATTGCAGCGGCAGCAAAGCTCATTTTTGAGGGAAGCGGAATCGACAAAAAAAAGTTGTTGTGGTGTCATTTGGCGTTCGTTTGGTAGTTACTGCTGCTGCTGTTACGTACGTATATTATATAATTATATGATGGGCAACAGGTGGTATCCACGCAGACTGCACTGCTGTGTTTGCTCCTGACGGTATGATTATTATGATGTGATACAAAAATTTAGCAGTTTGAATAAAAAATGACCATCTCCACTCATTTCCGGTGAATCTTTATCATAATGATAGCAAAACATTCTGTAACTCTTGGTGTATAGTTAAAAAAATTTCCTGGAAGGGTTGCTGACCCAACATGTTTTTTATGTAGGTATGTATTTACATGGTTCATATTGGAGCATATCAAATCATCCTCTCAACAACAAAGGCGCGACTTGTGTTTTGGCTTGGCTTGCAGACGTTTTTTATGTTGTGGGAGTAACATGACTGGATGATTCTTTTGTCCATTGAAACCAAATATGCATAGAAAAATTCAAATATCCGATTTCCTGCTTATGAGCGACGGTAGTACCTACTAGGTACTCATCATCATCCTCTATCATTGTATAATGATTTAATGATCAGCGTGCCCTAGAATCCTGGAAAATTTCGAGATGTACGACACAGGGTACAAAGGGAATAGAAGGTGTAAGGTGTGATCTTGACAAAGGCTCTTCCTCATCTCTCCAGTTTCTGAAACTGAAACGCGGAAGAAGGCGATGTAGTATTGAAAATAAGGAAGTAATCTGAAAGGAATGCAACCTATCATAACGATATTAGAATAGTGTCATGGACAAGATTCTAGCTGGTTATGATAGGAAAAGTCTTAGCATAAAACTACTCAGAGTCTCAGTCTCAAACTCATTTTGTTCAATTAACATGATTACCAGACCTTATCGACATCGAAACAAATTTTTCGTGACACAGATAACCCCAAAGAAAGTGCATAATATATTAAACTAATCATTTAATATTACATTATGCACTTTCTGTGGGATTATCTATGTCATTGAAAATTAGCATAGATACACATTACAAAGATAAGTTCAAGAAACCTATTGATTTTCATCTGAAAACAAATTTTCTTTGAAAATCTGAATTTTAATTTATATGTATCAGTAATTTTGGTATTACCTTAATTAAGTATTATCATTTATCCTACTACAAACTTTTTGATTCATTTAGTGCATACTTCATAAGGAAAATAATACATCGTGATACACAGTATACGTCGTCTTCCAGAAAATTGAAGCTCAAGGGAAGTAAACTTTTTATTTTATATGATAAAAAACATCATATAGCCATAGTGGTAGAATGATATTTGATGTAAAAAATTAATTGACAGTAAATACTTTTGGATTACATGATCTGACAGTCTATCATTTTAAACGGTTAAACATTTTACGAACAATTAACTTAGTTACCACAAGTGATATAAAGCTATGGCTGATTTTATACGGTTTAAAAATTTGATTACTTCAAAATCTCGTATAGATACCATTATTTTTCCGACAAAGATCATTCTTCAACTAAACCTTCTTTAAAATTTAATAACAAAAAAAATCCAGTTTAAAGTGGAAGTTACTCAGTTTTGACTATTATTTTTTCCTTCAAAACGTGTGGAGAACTACAGTGTACATTCAAAAGGAAAAATCTGTAATACATTTGGAACTGCGGAGAAACGTTGCTGTGATTACGTGTTCAACTTTGAGTGTAAACAGTGGAAAAAGGAATACTACTACGTCCAGTTGAAATGTTCTACCCCCAAAACGTATCCTCCCACATGAACGAATAATGATTGCAGTGTCATTGTCGTTATTACGTAATCATTTCCTACCACGACGCTTATTAATATTCCTTTTACTATTGTTTCCTCAACAGAAAAAGTCGAATTACCATCATCGCCAGTAGAAAGCTCAATTTGACGCAGGTATGAAAGCACACTCCTAACGTTTTTTAAAAATAGCTAAGAATCTGCCATGGAATTTGCGAGGTGATATAGGTGCGTGATAATTTTTGAACGTGATTTGTTGATGCCGATTACATTCTTGATCAGCAAGAAGACTAACTACTATGTGCAATGCTGTCATAGTAATAGCGCATGCAATAATAACTAGAATAGTGTAAACTGTGAAATGAAACTATCGAAAGCGACGATGTAATGATGCAAAGAAAACCCATACAAACTTTGTGCTGTATAGTGAAAACTTTATGCACGAGTTCAATTAAGTCAATGAGATATGATGAAAAGCGAAAAACGGTTAAACCACCATAACTACCAAACAGTGCATTGAAAATCAATTTTGTTAATACCGTTGAACTCGGTGTTGTAAGAGCGTTTCAATGATGTATTTCATGACATATTAGCATGTGAAAATTTTTCCAACCATTAACCGCCTCTAACCGTTAGAGTTGTCGGATTTTTCTGAAAATTAATCCCATATAAGATATTGATCTAATATCTGTAAGAAATTCGGTGTCGATCTGTTAAGTAGTTGTTGAGTTATCGTGTTTACACAGACAGACAACATCGTGATCACATTACCTCATCGCTTTCGATAGTTAATAATGTATGCATAATATATTTCCATTATGCATTCTTTTTGTTGAGCCCGTCAACGTAAAAAAAATTTTGCAAAGTGGATTTACAAACACAATAAACGGGATCAATGACCACTCAAGGCAGCCCAGTCTTTACCGGCTGCTGGCTGATGATGATGAGATGAGCAACAACAGCAAAATCATCCTCCTCAGCAGCAGCGTGTTAGCATGCATCAACAAGCTCGCATCACTCTCTCAGATACTCATGCCTTTTGCCTTGTATGGATTTTGGATGTACAGACACATAGACAGACAACATCGCGATCACATTACCTCATCGCTTTCGATAGTTAATAATGCATAGTATATTTCCATTGTGGATTCTTTTTGTTGAGCCCGTCAGCGTAAAATTTTTTTTGCAAAGTGGATTCACAAACACAATCAACGGGATCAATGACCACTCAAGGCAGCCCATTCTTTACCGGCTGCTGGCTGATGATGATGAGATGAGCAACAACAGCAAAATCATTCTCCTCAGCAGCAGCGTGTTAGCATGCATCAACAGGCTCGCATCACTCTCTCAGATACTCATATGCCTTTTGCCTTTTGTATGGATTTTGGATAAATTCTCGGTCCGTTGACAAACCGTTACTCAAATTCATTTTCATCATTGCATCATACATTGTGTGTTTGCTGCTCTAAACTCATCTTTCTCCTTTCAACTTCATCATCGCCATCCCATTGGTAGCGAATATGGATCCTTTTTGTCACTTTACTTCTTGTTCACACACAGTACAAATATTGCTATTATTCTTGTTGCTCGTCCAACTGAAAATATTTATCACATGGTGAGGGTAAAATGATGTCCGTACCTTTGATGCAAATATATATTACTCCTTTTACTCCTTCTTTTCTCTTCGCCGGAGCCATCACCATCCTACAAGCTCACTTTTCTTATCGTCCTTTTTTCGTCTTCATCTCCTTTCCTTGTCCTTTCAAACCAACCTAAAAAAACAAAACCCAAACGGTACATCACATCACCACCATTAACCCATCGCCTCTTCATCATCATAAATTATGCATACACAGACGTAATAATCAACATCATTTACTGCTAGGCATGGCTGTCTCTTTCTTGTTTAAACCTTGTAAACAAAATATCTGCAAAGTCCCGTTGCTTCCATCGATTCATTTTTGCTAGTGTTTTACAAAATTATTAATTTTCATTTCTTCCAATTCTCATAAATGCACACCTGTGTAAATCCGATACTGAATTCACCGAGTGAAAAACAAAATAATTCAATAAAAATCTCATTCTCTTGTTTCCTTATCTTGATGCTAATCTTAAACCGTAATTTTGAGATGATTCTGTCTGATCTGTTTCTTCAGTTGTGAAGTCATGTATTACCCCATCGCCTCTTCATCATCATAAATTATGCATACACAGACGTAATAATCAACATCATTTACTGCTAGGCATGGCTGTCTCTTTCTTTAAAAGTTTTCTTGTTTAAACCTTGTAAACGAAATATCTGCAAAGTCCCGTTGCTTTCATCGATTCATTTTTGCTAGTGTTTTACAAAATAATTAATTTTCATTTCTTCCAATTCTCATAAATGCACACCTGTGTAAAACTGAAACTGAATTCATCGAGTGAAAAACAAAATCATTCAATAAAAATCTCATTCTCTTTTTTCCTTATCTTGATGCTAATCTTAAACCGTAATTTTGAGATGATTCTGTCTGATCTGTTTCTTCAGTTGTGAAGTCATGCTATACACTACGCAGTAAGATGTACTCACGTTCAAGTTCAAGGTAAAATGTATTTTTCCTTTCTGCTCAAAAGAAGAAAAATGCATTTACAGAAGCAAACAAACAAAAGAAACTATTTATTTATTCATCATTATTACATATTTACAATCTCTTCAAGGCATCCAAATTTTTAAGGAATTTTTACCAAGCATAATAGGGAAGTATTAGACAAGAGGGAAAAAGATCAATAGGGAATCCTTTATTGTTGTTATTGTTATGGGTTTGCTACTATTTATCACCCTGAAACTGTATTACTACTGCTTTTAATGGTCTTTGCTTTTTAGCTGTTTCTGATTATGATAGTGGTAAAGTAATGGTGGCAAAGGTTTGCCCTTTAAAGTCATAAACAGCAAAACAGCTATATACCCCATTATAATATACCCTTATCCCTTTAAAGGTTAAAATATGCATCCTTATTGCAGTAATTAATACCGATAATCATAAACGATGGAAAATAAAATGTACTCACGTGAAATGTATCAGAGCATATGTGGGAAGAACAAGCAACACTCTCAATAAAAGCTCATCATCATTATTATTATTATTACACAATAATTTTCTCGCTTACCAATTATGTAGATGTTACCAAGAAGGAAACTATCCTCTTTTTCGTGCAAATCAAAAAATAAATAGTAACCAAGTATGATTTTTTTGTACGCATTTCAAATGTGATTTACTGATAGAGGAAGAGGATGAAAGCAAACATGACTAACAGTAAAGTAATAATAATAATAAGCATTATTGTGAGAGGAATGAATGTCGAGGGCAAAAGTAAAGTCAAGTTATAGTCCTTTGTGGGCTTCTGCAGTAAAAAAAATATTCCTCTCATCTTCTTCTCAGCAATACCGGTAAATACGGTTTAACTGGTTGGTCGATTATTTACTACTATCGCAAGATGCAGTGTGTGAAGATGATTAACATTACTATTAAAAAGTGCACTCGCGCTCATTGCAAAAGTGAGGCAGTAGAAGCAACCAGAAAATTATTGAAAAAATAATATGCAGGCAGGCGGCATCAAGTTTACTTTTCTATTTCATTTTATTTTCCTGCCATGCATTCCCCAGAGAAATGTTGGTTATTAGTGTTTTATGTGTGTAGTAATAGTAATCATGGGTATTGACGGTGATGTTGATGATGACGATATGGTGGCTAAAAAATTCACTGGGCCAACTCAGTTCATTCACCTTAAGTAAACTTTTGCAGAAAAGAAAAATAAGAGAAAGATAAGCTGTGGTAGTAGTGGTAATATTATTATTAGTAGTAGGTATTTTGAAAAGTAAAGTGCTTTTTCTTCTTGCACGTAGGTACATGAATGTACACATAATATCATCATCACCATAGTAGTAACGGATGTCTTGCTCACGTTGCGTCATATAGGGCACAACATGATAATGATGATGGCATCATATAATAGAGTGCGACTGCATAATACCCAGATTACCAAGAAGAAGAAGACATGATGAAGAGAAAAAATAATAATTCTCTTCTGGCTTTAGTTGCTGCTATGATGATGATTGTGAAGAAGATTATATCAAGGAAAGAGGTAACGGTTCCTAGGTCACTCAGTCAGTCAACCACTATCATCATCATCATCGTCGTCTTCGTCGTCGTCATCATCGTCAAACCACCACCACACGCAGCATCGCATCAGTCAAGTCAGCATCTATCCCATAGTGTCTTTTTGTTATTTAACTTGCTTGACTATTATTATATCCACATTGCATGGCATCATCATCATCATCAATATCACGGCATTGCATGCAGAAAAAAAGAAGAAAAGGCAGTCAACCAAGCAATCATTTTTGCCTGGCTTCTTTCTTTATTTTCGCCTTAAGTAAGTAGTTTCCCTTGCAGCAAGCAAGCAAACTACCACTGACTGCTGCTGCAGCAACAAAAACGGCAGTAAAAGAGAGTACTAAATCTGGTTTATTATGTATTTTTTCTGCTATTGTTCCTTTCTTCTTCGTCTTCTTTTTCCCTGAACTTGACATTCAACGTGATCATCATCATCATGATCATCGTCTTGTTCAGTGTACTTTTTCTCTGCCTGCCATTCTCCCATATCTATCATTTTATCATTTCACACAAAGCATGCATTCTTTTGCTTTTTGCTGAAACGACTCCTTCTAAAGAAATTTGCATTGGCATAGACTCACTCACTCACATGCAATAATTCTACATAGAATTAGGTAGAAGAGATAAAGTGAAGGGAAAAGAAAGAGACGATAGACGACACAATAAAAAAATACCGTAACAACAGAGAATCATCTTGATCGTGTAATTATTCTCTGATTTTTTTTATTATTTTGCAATATTGTGCGTTCCTCCTGATTTTAAAGTTGTTACTACAGTTGCATAATATTTATAGTGTAATAATGTGCTCTGCATGTTACATTGTATGCATAAGTAATACAGAGTTTGTATGTATGTATATGTATCTCTTCACTAAGCGCCACCACCTGTTGCTGATAACGAAGATGCGTTGTGCAAAAAGTGAAGGTAGTACAAGTATAACAGCAGCATGGTAGTAGGAGTAGAGTAGAGAATAAGAATGTATATACAGCCATTACAACAATAGGATACATTTATTTGCAAAGCGGAGAGGGAGGATGCAGTGCCGTTACTCGTTTCCCAGGCAGAGTAACAGCCGCAGTTGTAATAGCAGGTAGGAGCTAGCTATATAAATCGACTACTTTTGTTTGAAAAGCTACTAATGCTACTACTAGATATTCGCACTCGGAGAGGACGTTGAACTTGAGCCCGAGTAGCCCAGTGAACTGAAGCCATCATCGTTATCATCTTCATCATCATCATCATCATTCATTATGATTCCCGTACAAGTGGTAGTGGTGGTGGTTTTTTTGCAGGAAAAAGGCAAGCAGGTAGAAAATAAGAAGCAAGTAAAAATGCAACAAATAATAATAGTAATGGCATTGATGATGAAAATGCATCACAGAGATTGCTGAAATTAGTGTTTCTGCTATAGGAGATGGATGATGGTGATGATGATGATGGTGCATGTAATAAAATTGCAATGAATGGCATGTTGATCGTTCTCGCTGAAAATAACATGCTTTGCAATTACAGCAGCAGAAGTTGTAAAAAAATTTGCAAATTACGTTATTATCTGGTGAAAGAGACAAGCCAGTACGGTGAAAAATGAACAAGGTGGTGGCCGTGTAGCGGAGATGATATGACGATGCAGGTGTGTGATAGTAAAAAAATTTATTGTGATAATGCAATTTTCCGGTTGATGACAGTTTTGTGTAACCAGTAAGTGCAGTAGTATGAAATGCATGATATAATATTCTAGTCCCACAGATGACGACAGTAGTAAGCAGTAGGGTGAAGAGTGATGATGCACTGACGGCCATTATAATGATGATGAGGATGACATTAATGACTGCGGAGGTTACCTGGCTTTTCTGTTATTTTTTCTTATCATTACGGTTGCTTGTGTGATCATCATGTCCTCGACCTGGGAAATTTGTGCAATTTTCTTTGGGTATTTTTTCTTTGAGATAGTTCTCACTGTCAGCATCAACATCATTAAGGGAAGGATGGCTCCGGTACTTTATTAAAACAGGGAAAATAAAGGCGACTAATTTTTTGTTCTGAACAGTAAATTCTGTAAAATAGTACTTGGTAATAAAAGTTTTTTTTCCCTGAAATATTGAAGGTCCATATGCAAGCGTACACACGAACACTATCGAACGTACATTTGAATAATACGTACATTTTTGGTCAGTTTTCGAGAAAGAAAAACTATGGTTGGCTTTATTTTTTTAATTCTTGTTAAAAATACTAGAGGTTAAAATACTGAAATTTTGCTGTCCTGTACGTACAGTAGGAATTAATTTTGATAGCTTTAGTATTATTCTTTACGTTTAAAGCGTAGACGTCACAAAGAACTTCTAACCCTTTAAAACAACTTGAAGAATTTTATTTGGTGGTAACATGAAATATAGTTTCAGTAACATGAGGGAGGGAGAATTGAATGATAACAATAATTTTGCCAGAATACTTTTAAATCATTCTGATTAATGCGAGTTATTGCGCGAACGTTTTTTAACGGCTCTGTCGTTTTTCAGAAGTTTAGGTCAAAAGACCCCAGAGGAGACTCCCATTTTCCCAGAGGAGACGACCCCCATTTTCCCAGAGGAGACGACCCCCATTTTCCCAGAGAAGACGATCCCCATTTTCCCAGAGGAGACGACCCGCACAGTGGAACCGTGTAATGTTATCGTCAAACAATGGCCGTATATGGAGGAAAATGCTCGCATATGGGACTAGTGCAGGATTACGCATCTTGAAACGCTGATTCGATTACAAAAAGCACCATGTGGC